>CM057458.1:61222500-61480000 GCA_016271365.2 Neoceratodus forsteri
ACTGATGGTGGTTGTCCTCAGTGGCGCAGTATTATTTCCCTCTTTCCTCATTACTGATGGTGGTTGTCCTCAGTGGCGCAGTATTGTTTCCCTCTTTCCTGCATTCACTGATGGTGGTTGTCCTCAGTGGGCGCAGTATTTTTCCCCTCTTTCCTCAGTTACTGATGGTGGTTGTCCTCAGTGGCGCAGTATTCTTCCCTCTTTCCTCGTTACTGATGGTGGTTGTCCTCAGTGGCGCAGTATTTTCCCTCTTTCCTCGTACTGATGGTGGTTGTCCTCAGTGGCGCGGTATTTTCCCTCTTTCCTTGTCACTGATGGTGGTTGTCCTCAGTGGCGCAGTATTCTTCCCTCTTTCCTCACTACTGATGGTGGTTGTCCTCAGTGGCGCAGTATTGTTTCCCTCTTTCCTCTTACTGATGGTGGTTGTCCTCAGTGGCGCAGTATTATTTCCCTCTTTCCTCGTTACTGATGGTGTTTGTCCTCAGTGAGCAGTATTCTTTCCCCTCTTTCCTCGTCACTGATGGTGGTTGTCCTCAGTGGCGCAGTATTCTTTCCCCTCTTTCCTCGTCACTGATGGTGGTTGTCCTCAGTGGCGCAGTATTATTCCCCTCTTTCCTCATTACTGATGGTGGTTGTCCTCAGTGGCGCAGTATTGTTTCCCCTCTTTCCTTGTTACTGATGGTGGTTGTCCTCAGTGGCACAGTATTTTTCCCCTCTTTCCTCGTTACTGATGGTGGTTGTCCTCAGTGGCGCAGTATTCTTCCCCTCTTTCCTCGTTACTGATGGTGGTTGTCCTCAGTGGCCAGTATTGTTCCCCTCTTTCCTCGTCACTGATGGTGGTTGTCCTCAGTGGCGCAGTATTATTCCCTCTTTCCTCGTCACTGATGGTGGTTGTCCTCAGTGCGCAGTATTATTTCCCTCTTTCCTCGTTACTGATGGTGGTTGTCCTCAGTGGCGCAGTATTATTTCCCCTCTTTCCTCGTCACTGATGGTGGTTGTCCTCAGTGGCGCAGTATTGTTTCCCCTCTTTCCTCATTACTGATGGTGGTTGTCCTCAGTGGCGCAGTATTGTTTCCCCTCTTTCCTCGTTACTGATGGTGGTTGTCCTCAGTGGCGCAGTATTATTTCCCCTCTTTCCTCGTTACTGATGGTGGTTGTCCTCAGTGGCGCGAGTATTTTCCCTCTTTCCTCATTACTGATGGTGGTTGTCCTCAGTGGCGCAGTATTGTTTCCCTCTTTCCTCGTTACTGATGGTGGTTGTCCTCAGTGGCGCAGTATTGTTTCCCCTCTTTCCTCGTCACTGATGGTGGTTGTCCTCAGTGGCGCAGTATTGTTTCCCCTCTTTCCTCATTACTGATGGTGGTTGTCCTCAGTGGGCAGTATTGTTTCCCTCTTTCCTCGTTACTGATGGTGGTTGTCCTCAGTGGCGCAGTATTATTCCCTCTTTCCTCGTTACTGATGGTGGTTGTCCTCAGTGGCGCAGTATTATTCCCTCTTTCCTCGTTACTGATGGTGGTTGTCCTCAGTGGCGCAGTATTTCCCTCTTTCCTCGTCACTGATGGTGGTTGTCCTCAGTGGCGCAGTATTTTCCCCTCTTTCCTCGTTACTGATGGTGGTTGTCCTCAGTGGCAAGTATCTTCCCCTCTTTCCTCGTTACTGATGGTGGTTGTCCTCAGTGGTGCAGTATCTTTCCCCTCTTTCCTCGTTACTGATGGTGGTTGTCCTCAGTGGCGCAGTATTTCCCCTCTTTCCTTGTCACTGATGGTGGTTGTCCTCAGTGGTGCAGTATTCTTTCCCTCTTTCCTCGTCACTGATGGTGGTTGTCCTCAGTGGTGATATGTTCCCCTCTTTCCTCGTCACTGATGGTGTTGTCCTCAGTGGCGCAGTATTGTTTCCCCTCTTTCCTCATTACTGATGCTGGTTGCCCTCAGTGGCGCAGTATTCTTTCCCCCTCTTTCCTCATCACTGATGGTGGTTGTCCTCAGTGGCGCAATATTCTTTCCCCTCTTTCCTCGTCACTGATGGTGGTTGTCCTCAGTGGCGCAGTATTCTTTCCCCTCTTTCCTCGTCACTGAGGGTGGTTGTCCTCAGTGGCGCAGTATCTTTCCCTCTTTCCTTGTCACTGAGTGGTGGTTGTCCTCAGTGGCGCGTATCTTTCCCTCTTTCCTTGTCACTGATGGTGGTTGTCCTCAGTGGCGCAGTATTCTTTCCCCTCTTTCCTTGTCACTGATGGTGGTTGTCCTCAGTGGCGCAGTATTCTTTCCCCTCTTTCCTTGTCACTGATGGTGGTTGTCCTCAGTGGCGCAGTATTCTTTCCCCTCTTTCCTTGTCACTGATGGTGGTTGTCCTCAGTGGGGCAGTATTCTTTCCCCTCTTTCCTTGTCACTGATGGTGGTTGTCCTCAGTGGCGCAGTATTCTTTCCCCTCTTTCCTTGTCACTGATGGTGGTTGTCCTCAGTGGCGCAGTATTCTTTCCCCTCTTTCCTTGTCACTGATGGTGGTTGTCCTCAGTGGCGCAGTATTCTTCCCCTCTTTCCTTGTCACTGATGGTGGTTGTCCTCAGTGGCGAGTATCTTCCCCTCTTTCCTCATTACTGATGGTGGTTGTCCTCAGTGGCGCAGTATTATTCCCTCTTTCCTCGTCACTGATGGTGGTTGTCCTCAGTGGCGCAGTATTATTCCCTCTTTCCTCGTTACTGATGGTGGTTGTCCTCAGTGGCGCAGTATTGTTTCCCCTCTTTCCTCATTACTGATGGTGGTTGTCCTCAGTGGCGCAGTATTGTTTCCCCTCTTTCCTCGTTACTGATGGTGGTTGTCCTCAGTGGCGCAGTATTGTTTCCCCCTCTTTCCTCGTTACTGATGGTGGTTGTCCTCAGTGGCAAAGTATTGCTTCCCCTCTTTCCTCGTTACTGATGATGATTGTCCTCAGTGGTGCAGTAGTCTTTCCCCTCTTTCCTCGTTACTGGTGGTGGTTGTCCTCAGTGGCGCAGTATTCTTTCCCCTCTTTCCTTGTCACTGATGGTGGTTGTCCTCAGTGGTGCAGTATTGCTTTCCCTCTTTCCTCGTCACTGATGGTGGTTGTCCTCAGTGGTGCAGTATTGCTTTCCCTCTTTCCTTGTCACTGATGACGATTGTCCTCAGTGGCACAGTATTGTTTCCCCTCTTTCCTCATTACTGATGCTGGTTGCCCTCAGTGGCGCAGTATTCTTTCCCCCTCTTTCCTCATCACTGATGGTGGTTGTCCTCAGTGGCGCAATATTCTTTCCCCTCTTTCCTCGTCACTGATGGTGGTTGTCCTCAGTGGCGCAGTATTCTTTCCCCTCTTTCCTCGTCACTGAGGGTGGTTGTCCTCAGTGGCGCAGTATTTCCCTCTTTCCTCGTCACTGATGGTGGTTGTCCTCAGTGGCGCAGTATTCTTTCCCTCTTTCCTTGTCACTGATGGTGGTTGTCCTCAGTGGCGCAGTATTCTTTCCTCTTTCCTTGTCACTATGGTGGTTGTCCTCAGTGGCGCAGTATTCTTTCCCCTCTTTCCTTGTCACTGAGGGTGGTTGTCCTCAGTGGCGCAGTATTCTTTCCCCTCTTTCCTTGTCACTGATGGTGGTTGTCCTCAGTGGCGCAGTATTCTTTCCCTCTTTCCTTGTCACTGATGGTGGTTGTCCTCAGTGGCGCAGCATTCTTTCCCTCTTTCCTTGTCACTGATGGTGGTTGTCCTCAGTGGCGCAGTATTCTTCCCTCTTTCCTTGTCACTGATGGTGGTTGTCCTCAGTGACAGTATCTTCCCTCTTTCCTTGTCACTGATGGTGGTTGTCCTCAGTGGCGCAGTATCTTCCCTCTTTCCTTGTCGATACTGATGGTGGTTGTCCTCAGTGGCGCGTATTCTTTCCCTCTTTCCTCATCACTGATGGTGGTTGTCCTCAGTGGAGCAGTATTGCTTCCCTCTTTCCTCATCACTGATGGTGGTTTGTCCTCAGTGGCGCAGTATGTTTCCCTCTTTCCTCGTCACTGATGGTGGTTGTCCTCAGTGGCGCAGTATTCTTCCCTCTTTCCTCGTCACTGATGGTGATTGTCCTCAGTGAGCAGTATGATTCCCTCTTTCCTGCGTCACTGATGGTGATTGTCCTCAGTGGCGCAGATTATTTCCCCTCTTTCCTTGTACTGAGGTGATTTGCCTCAGTGGCGCAGTATTCTTTCCCTCTTTCCTCGTCACTGAGGGTGGTTGTCCTCAGTGGCGCAGTATCTTTCCCTCTTTCCTCATCACTGATGGTGGTTGTCCTCAGTGGCGCAGTGTCTTTCCCCTCTTTCCTCGTCACTGATGGTGGTTGTCCTCAGTGGCGCAAGTATTCCCCTCTTTCCTTGTCACTGATAGTGGTTGTTCTCAGTGGCGCAGTATTGTTTCCCCTCTTTCCTTGTCACTGATGGTGGTTGTCCTCAGTGGCGCAGTAGTGTTTGCCCTCTTTCCTCATTACTGATGGTGGTTGTCCCCAGTGGCGCAGTATTGTTTACCCTCTTTCCTCGTTACTGATGGTGGTTGTCCTCAGTGGCGCGTGTATTACCCTCTTTCCTCCTTACTGATGGTGGTTGTCCACAGTGGCGCAGGTTTATTTACCCTCTTTCCTCGTTACTGATGGTGGTTGTCCTCAGTGGCGCAGTAATGTTTACCCTCTTTCCTCGTTACTGATGGTGGTTGTCCTCAGTGGCGCAGTATTGTTTACCCTCTTTCCTCGTTACTGATGGTGGTTGTCCTCAGTGGCGCAGTATTTTCCCCTCTTTCCTCACTGATGGTGGTTGTCCTCAGTGGTGCAGTATTATTTCCCTCTTTCCTCGTCACTGAGTGGTTGTGTCTCAGTGGTGCAGTATATTCCCTTTTCCTCGTTACTGATGGTGGTTGTCCTCAGTGGCGCAGTATTGTTCCCCTCTTTCTTTGTTACTGATGGTGGTTGTTCTCAGTGGCACAGTATTGCTTCCCCTCTTTCCTTGGTACTGATGGTGGTTGTCCTCAGTGGCGCAGTATTGTTTCCCCTCTTTCTTCGTCACTGACGGTGGTTGTCCTCAGTGGCGCAGTATTATTTCCCTTCTTTCCTCATTACTGTTGGTGGTTGTCCTCAGTGGCGCAGTATTGTTTCCCCCTCTTTCTTTGTTACTGATGGTGGTTGTCCTCAGTGGCACAGTATTGTTTCCCCTCTTTCCTCGTTACTGGTGGTGGTTGTCCTCAGTGGCGCAGTATTGTTTCCCCTCTTTCCTCGTTACTGGTGGTGGTTCTCCTCAGTGGCACAGTATTGCTTCCCCTCTTTCCTCGTCACTGATGGTGGTTGTCCTCAGTGGCGCAGTATTGTTTCCCCTCTTTCCTCATCACTGATGGTGGTTGTCCTAGAGTGGCGCAGTATTATTTCCCCTCTTTCCTCATTACTGATGGTGGTTGTTCTCAGTGGCGCAGTATTGTTTCCCCTCTTTCCTCGTTACTGATGGTGGTTGTCCTCAGTGGCGCAGTATTGATTCCCCTCTTTCCTCATCACTGATGGTGGTTGTTCTCAGTGGCACAGTACTGTTTACCCTCTTTCCTCATTACTGATGGTGGTTGTCCTCAGTGGTGCAGTATTGTTTCCCCTCTTTCCTCGTCACTGATGGTGGTTGTCCTCAGTGGCGCAGTATTATTTCCCCTCTTTCCTCGTTACTGATGGTGGTTGTTCTCAGTGGCGCAGTACTGTTTCCCCTCTTTCCTCATTACTGATGGTGGTTGTCCTCAGTGGTGCAGTATTGTTTCCCCTCTTTCCTCGTTACTGATGGTGGTTGTCCTCAGTGGCGCAGTATTGCTTCCCCTCTTTCCTTGTTACTGATGGTGGTTGTCCTCAGTGGCGCAGTATTGTTTCCCCTCTTTCCTCGTTACTGATGGTGGTTGTCCTCAGTGGCGCAGTATTGTTTCCCCTCTTTCCTCGTCACTGATGGTGGTTGTCCTCAGTGGCGCAGTATTGTTCCCCTCTTTCCTCATTACTGATGGTGGTTGTCCTCAGTGGTGCAGTATTATTTCCCCTCTTTCCTCGTTACTGATGGTGGTTGTCCTCAGTGGCGCAGTATTGTTTCCCCTCTTTCCTCGTTACTGATGGTGGTTGTCCTCAGTGGCGCGGTATTATTCCCCTCTTTCCTCTGTACTGATGGTGGTTGTCCTCAGTGGCGCAGTATTGTTTCCCTCTTTCCTCGTTACTGATGGTGGTTGTCCTCAGTGGCGAGTATTCTTTCCTCTTTCCTCGTTACTGATGGTGGTTGTCCTCAGTGGCACAGTATTCTTCCCTCTTTCCTCGTTACTGATGGTGGTTGTCCTCAGTGGCAGTGTTTTCCCTCTTTCCTCGTCACTGATGGTGGTTGTCCTCAGTGGCGCAGTATTCTTCCCTCTTTCCTTGTCACTGATGGTGGTTGTCCTCAGTGGTGCAGTATTCTTTCCCTCTTTCCTCGTCACTGATGGTGGTTGTCCTCAGTGGTGCAGTATTCTTTCCCTCTTTCCTTGTCACTGATGGTGGTTGTCCTCAGTGGCGCGTATATTTCCCTCTTTCCTCATTACTGATGGTGGTTGTCCTCAGTGGCGCAGTATTCTTTCCCCTCTTTCCTCATCACTGATGGTGGTTGTCCTCAGTGGCAATATTCTTTCCCTCTTTCCTCGTCACTGATGGTGGTTGTCCTCAGTGGCGCAGTATTCTTCCCTCTTTCCTCGTCACTGATGGTGGTTGTCCTCAGTGGCGCATGTTCTTTCCCTCTTTCCTTGTCACTGATGGTGGTTGTCCTCAGTGGCGCAGTATTCTTTCCCCTCTTTCCTTGTCACTGATGGTGGTTGTCCTCAGTGGCGCAGTATTCTTTCCCCTCTTTCCTTGTCACTGATGGTGGTTGTCCTCAGTGGCGCAGTATTCTTTCCCCTCTTTCCTTGTCACTGATGGTGGTTGTCCTCAGTGGCGCAGTATTCTTTCCCCTCTTTCCTTGTCACTGATGGTGGTTGTCCTCAGTGGCGCAGTATTCTTTCCCCTCTTTCCTTGTCACTGATGGTGGTTGTCCTCAGTGGCGCGTATTCTTTCCCTCTTTCCTTGTCACTGATGGTGGTTGTCCTCAGTGGCGCGTATTCTCCCCTCTTTCCTGTCACTGATGGTGGTTGTCCTCAGTGGCGCAGTATTCTTTCCCCTCTTTCCTCGTCACTGATGGTGATTTGTCCTCAGTGGCGCAGTATTCTTCCCTCTTTCCTTGTCACTGATGGTGGTTGTCCTCAGTGGCGCAGTATTCTTTCCCTCTTTCCTCGTCACTGATGGTGGTTGTCCTCAGTGGCGCAGTATTCTTCTCTTTCCTTGTCACTGATGGTGGTTTGTCCTCAGTGGCGCGTGTTATTTCCTCTTTCCTCATTACTGATGGTGGTTGTCCTCAGTGGCGCGGTATTGTTTCCCCTCTTTCCTGGTCACTGATGGTGGTTGTCCTCAGTGGCGCAGTATTATTTCCCTCTTTTCCTCGTTACTGATGGTGGTTGTCCTCAGTGGCGCAGTATTGTTCCCCTCTTTCCTCGTTACTGATGGTGGTTGTCCTCAGTGGCGCAGTATTGTTCCCTCTTTCCTCGTTACTGATGGTGGTTGTCCTCAGTGGCGCGTATTGTTCCCTCTTTCCTCGTACTGATGGTGGTTGTCCTCAGTGGCGCAGTATTGTTCCCTCTTTCCTCGTCACTGATGGTGGTTGTCCTCAGTGGCACAGTGATATTTCCCCTCTTTCCTCATCACTGATGGTGGTTGTCCTCAGTGGCGCAGTATTCTTTCCTCTTTCCTCGTCACTGATGGTGGTTGTCCTCAGTGGCGCAGTATTATTCCCTCTTTCCTCGTTACTGATGGTGGTTGTCCTCAGTGGGCAGTATTATTCCCTCTTTCCTCGTCACTGATGGTGTTTCCTCAGTGGCGCAGTATTATTTCCCTCTTTCCTTGATCACTGATGGTGTTTGTCCTCAGTGGCGCAGTATTCTTTCCCCTCTTTCCTCGTTACTGATGGTGGTTGTCCTCAGTGGCGCAGTATTTCCCTCTTTCCTTGTCATCTGATGGTGGTTGTCCTCAGTGGCGCAGTATTCCCTCTTTCCTCATTACTGATGTGTTGTCCTCAGTGGCGCAGTATTATTCCCTCTTTCCTCGTTACTGATGGTGGTTGTCCTCAGTGGCACAGTATTGTTCCCCTCTTTCCTCGTTACTGATGGTGGTTGTCCTCAGTGGCGCAGTATTTTTCCCCTCTTTCCTCGTCACTGATGGTGGTTGTCCTCAGTGGCGCAGTATTCTTCCCCTCTTTCCTCATTACTGATGGTGGTTGTCCTCAGTGGCGCAGTATTGTTTCCCCTCTTTCCTGTTACTGATGGTGGTTGTCCTCAGTGGCGCAGTATTCTCCCTCTTTCCTCGTCACTGATGGTGGTTGTCCTCAGTGGCGCAGTATTTTTCCCTCTTTCCTCAGTTACTGATGGTGGTTGTCCTCAGTGGCGCAGTATTGTTCCCCTCTTTCCTCATTACTGATGGTGGTTGTCCTCAGTGGCGCAGTATTATTCCCCTCTTTCCTATTACTGATGGTGGTTGTCCTCAGTGGCGCAGTATTATTTCCCTCTTTCCTCGTTACTGATGGTGGTTTGTCCTCAGTGGCGCAGTATTATTTCCCTCTTTCCTCGTCACTGATGGTGGTTGTCCTCAGTGGCGCAGTATTATTCCCCTCTTTCCTCATCACTGATGGTGGTTGTCCTCAGTGGGCAGTATTATTTCCCTCTTTCCTCGTTACTGATGGTGGTTGTCCTCAGTGGCGCAGTATTGTTTCCCCTCTTTCCTCGTTACTGATGGTGGTTGTCCTCAGTGGCGCAGTATTATTTCCCCTCTTTCCTCGTTACTGATGGTGGTTGTCCTCAGTGGCGCAGTATTGTTTCCCCTCTTTCCTCGTTACTGATGGTGGTTGTCCTCAGTGGCGCAGTATTATTTCCCCTCTTTCCTCGTTACTGATGGTGGTTGTCCTCAGTGGCAAAGTATTGCTTCCCCTCTTTCCTCGTTACTGATGGTGGTTGTCCTCAGTGGTGCAGTAGTCTTTCCCCTCTTTCCTCGTTACTGGTGGTGGTTGTCCTCAGTGGCGCAGTATTCTTTCCCCTCTTTCCTTGTCACTGATGGTGGTTGTCCTCAGTGGTGCAGTATTGCTTTCCCTCTTTCCTCGTCACTGATGGTGGTTGTCCTCAGTGGTGCAGTATTGCTTTCCCTCTTTCCTTGTCACTGATGACGATTGTCCTCAGTGGCACAGTATTGTTTCCCCTCTTTCCTCATTACTGATGCTGGTTGCCCTCAGTGGCGCAGTATTCTTTCCCCCTCTTTCCTCATCACTGATGGTGGTTGTCCTCAGTGGCGCAATATTCTTTCCCCTCTTTCCTCGTCACTGATGGTGGTTGTCCTCAGTGGCGCAGTATTCTTTCCCCTCTTTCCTCGTCACTGAGGGTGGTTGTCCTCAGTGGCGCAGTATTCTTTCCCCTCTTTCCTTGTCACTGATGGTGGTTGTCCTCAGTGGCGCAGTATTCTTTCCCCTCTTTCCTTGTCACTGATGGTGGTTGTCCTCAGTGGCGCAGTATTCTTTCCCCTCTTTCCTTGTCACTGATGGTGGTTGTCCTCAGTGGCGCAGTATTCTTTCCCCTCTTTCCTTGTCACTGATGGTGGTTGTCCTCAGTGGCGCAGTATTCTTTCCCCTCTTTCCTTGTCACTGATGGTGGTTGTCCTCAGTGGCGCAGTATTCTTTCCCCTCTTTCCTTGTCACTGATGGTGGTTGTCCTCAGTGGCGCAGTATTCTTTCCCCTCTTTCCTTGTCACTGATGGTGGTTGTCCTCAGTGGCGCAGTATTCTTTCCCCTCTTTCCTTGTCACTGATGGTGGTTGTCCTCAGTGGCGCAGTATACTTTCCCCTCTTTCCTTGTCACTGATGGTGGTTGTCCTCAGTGCGCAGTATTCTTTCCCCTCTTTCCTTGTCACTGATGGTGGTTGTCCTCAGTGGCGCAGTATACTTTCCCCTCTTTCCTTGTCACTGATGGTGGTTGTCCTCAGTGGCGCAGTATTGTTTCCCCTCTTTCCTCGTTACTGATGGTGGTTTTCCTCAGTGACGCAGTATTGATTCCCCTCTTTCCTCATTACTGATGGTGGTTTTCCTCAGTGGCGCAGTATTGTTTCCCCTCTTTCCTCGTTACTGATGGTGGTTGTCCTCAGTGGCGCAGTATTTTTCCCCTCTTTCCTCGTTACTGATGGTGGTTGTCCTCAGTGGGCAGTATTCTTCCCCTCTTTCCTCGTTACTGATGATGGTTGTCCTCAGTGGCGCAGTAGTCTTTCCCTCTTTCCTCGTTACTGGTGGTGGTTGTCCTCAGTGGCGCAGTATTCTTCCCCTCTTTCCTTGTCACTGATGGTGGTTGTCCTCAGTGGTGCAGTATTCTTTCCCTCTTTCCTCGTCACTGATGGTGGTTGTCCTCAGTGGCGCAGATGTGCTTTCCCTCTTTCCTTGTCACTGTGGTGATTGTCCTCAGTGGCGCGATATTTCCCTCTTTCCTCATTACTGTGTGGTTGCCCTCAGTGGCGCAGTATTCTTTCCCCCTCTTTCCTCATCACTGATGGTGGTTGTCCTCAGTGGCGCAGTATTCTTTCCTCTTTCCTCGTCACTGATGGTGGTTGTCCTCAGTGGCGCGTATTCTTTCCCCTCTTTCCTCGTCACTGAGGGTGGTTGTCCTCATGGCGCTATCTTTCCCTCTTTCCTTGTCACTGTGGTGGTTGTCCTCAGTGGCGCAGTATTCTTTCCCCTCTTTCCTCGTCACTGAGGGTGGTTGTCCTCAGTGGCGCAGTATTCTTTCCCCTCTTTCCTTGTCACTGATGGTGGTTGTCCTCAGTGGCGCAGTATTCTTTCCCCTCTTTCCTTGTCACTGATGGTGGTTGTCCTCAGTGGCGCATTCTTTCCCTCTTTCCTTGTCACTGATGGTGGTTGTCCTCAGTGGGCAGTATTCTTTCCCTCTTTCCTTGTCACTGATGGTGGTTGTCCTCAGTGGCGCAGTATTCTTCCCCTCTTTCCTTGTCACTGATGGTGGTTGTCCTCAGTGGCGCAGTATTCTTTCCCCTCTTTCCTTGTCACTGATGGTGGTTGTCCTCAGTGGCGCAGTATTCTTTCCCCTCTTTCCTTGTCACTGATGGTGGTTGTCCTCAGTGGCGCAGTATTCTTTCCCCTCTTTCCTTGTCACTGATGGTGGTTGTCCTCAGTGGCGCAGTATTCTTTCCCCTCTTTCCTCATCACTGATGGTGGTTGTCCTCAGTGGAGCAGTATTGCTTCCCCTCTTTCCTCATCACTGATGGTGGTTGTCCTCAGTGGCGCAGTATTCTTCCCCTCTTTCCTCGTCACTGATGGTGGTTGTCCTCAGTGGCGCAGTATTCTTCCCCTCTTTCCTCGTCACTGATGGTGATTGTCCTCAGTGGCGCAGTATTGTTTCCCCTCTTTCCTTGTCACTGATGGTGATTGTCCTCAGTGGCGCAGTATTGATTCCCCTCTTTCCTTGTTACTGAGGGTGGTTGCCCTCAGTGGCGCAGTATTCTTTCCCCTCTTTCCTCGTCACTGAGGGTGGTAGTCCTCAGTGGAGCAGTATTCTTTCCCCTCTTTCCTCATCACTGATGGTGGCTGTCCTCAGTGGAGCAGTATTCTTTCCACTCTTTCCTCGTCACTGATGGTGGTTGTCCTCAGTGGCGCAGTATTGTTTCCCCTCTTTCCTTGTCACTGATAGTGGTTGTTCTCAGCGGCGCAGTATTGTTTCCCCTCTTTCCTTGTCACTGATGGTGGTTGTCCTCAGTGGCGCAGTATTGTTTGCCCTCTTTCCTCATTACTGATGGTGGTTGTCCCCAGTGGCGCAGTATTGTTTACCCTCTTTCCTCGTTACTGATGGTGGTTGTCCTCAGTGGCGCAGTATTGTTTACCCTCTTTCCTCCTTACTGATGGTGGTTGTCCACGGTGGCGCAGTTTTATTTACCCTCTTTCCTCGTTACTGATGGTGGTTGTCCTCAGTGGCGCAGTAATGTTTACCCTATTTCCTCGTTACTGATGGTGGTTGTCCTCAGTGGCGCAGTATTGATTACCCTCTTTCCTCGTTACTGATGGTGGTTGTCCTCAGTGGCGCAGTATTGTTTACCCTCATTCCTTTTCACTGATGGTGGTTGTCCTCAGTGACGCAGTATTGTTTCCCCTCTTTCCTCGTCACTGGTGGTAGTTGTCCTCAGTAGGCAGTATTATTTCCCTCTTTCCTCGTTACTGGTGGTGGTTGTCCTCAGTGGCGCAGTATTATTTCCCCTCTTTCCTCGTTACTGGTGGTGGTTGTCCTCAGTGGCGCAATATTGTTTCCCCTCTTTCCTCGTCACTGAGGGTGTTTGTCCTCAGTGGTGCATTATTGTTCCCCTCTTTCCTCGTCACTGATAGTTTGTTGTCCTCAGTGGTGCAGTATATTCCCTTTCCTCGTTACTGATGGTGGTTGTCCTCAGTGGGCGCAGTTGTTCCCCTCTTTCTTTGTTACTGATGGTGGTTGTTCTCAGTGGCACAGTATTGCTTCCCCTCTTTCCTTGGTACTGATGGTGGTTGTCCTCAGTGGCGCAGTATTTTTCCCTCTTTCTTCGTCACTGACGGTGGTTGTCCTCAGTGGCGCAGTATTATTTCCCTTCTTTCCTCATTACTGTTGGTGGTTGTCCTCAGTGGCGCAGTATTGTTTCCCCCTCTTTCTTTGTTACTGATGGTGGTTGTCCTCAGTGGCACAGTATTGTTTCCCCTCTTTCCTCGTTACTGGTGGTGGTTGTCCTCAGTGGCGCAGTATTGTTTCCCCTCTTTCCTCGTTACTGGTGGTGGTTCTCCTCAGTGGCACAGTATTGCTTCCCCTCTTTCCTCGTCACTGATGGTGGTTGTCCTCAGTGGCGCAGTATTGTTTCCCCTCTTTCCTCATCACTGATGGTGGTTGTCCTCAGTGGCGCAATATTATTTCCCCTCTTTCCTCATTACTGATGGTGGTTGTTCTCAGTGGAGCAGTATTGTTTCCCCTCTTTCCTCGTTACTGATGGTGGTTGTCCTCAGTGGCGCAGTATTGATTCCCCTCTTTCCTCATCACTGATGGTGGTTGTTCTCAGTGGCACAGTACTGTTTACCCTCTTTCCTCATTACTGATGGTGGTTGTCCTCAGTGGTGCAGTATTGTTTCCCCTCTTTCCTCGTCACTGATGGTGGTTGTCCTCAGTGGCGCAGTATTATTTCCCCTCTTTCCTCGTTACTGATGGTGGTTGTTCTCAGTGGCACAGTACTGTTTCCCCTCTTTCCTCATTACTGATGGTGGTTGTCCTCAGTGGTGCAGTACTGTTTCCCCTCTTTCCTCGTTACTGATGGTGGTTGTCCTCAGTGGCGCAGTATTGTTTCCCCTCTTTCTTTATTACTGATGGTGGTTGTCCTCAGTGGCGCAGTATTGTTTCCCCTCTTTCCTCGTTACTGATGGTGGTTGTCCTCAGTGGCGCAGTATTGTTTCCCCTCTCTCCTCGTCACTGATGGTGGTTGTCCTCAGTGGCGCAGTATTGTTTCCCCTCTTTCCTCATTACTGATGGTGGTTGTCCTCAGTGGTGCAGTATTGTTTCCCCTCTTTCCTCGTTACTGATGGTGGTTGTCCTCAGTGGCGCAGTATTGTTTCCCCTCTTTCCTCGTTACTGATGGTGGTTTTCCTCAGTGACGCAGTATTGTTTCCCCTCTTTCCTCATTACTGATGGTGGTTTTCCTCAGTGGCGCAGTATTGTTTCCCCTCTTTCCTCGTTACTGATGGTGGCTGTCCTCAGTGGCGCAGTATTGTTTCCCCTCTTTCCTCGTTACTGATGGTGGCTGTCCTCAGTGGCGCAGTATTGTTTCCCCTCTTTCCTCGTCACTGATGGTTGTTGTCCTCAGTGGCGCAGTATTATTTCCCCTCTTTCCTCGTTACTGATGGTGGTTGTCCTCAGTGGCGCAGTATTGCTTCCCCTCTTTCCTCATTACTGATGGTGGTTGTTCTCAGTGGCACAGTATTGCTTCCCCTCTTTCCTTGGTACTGATGGTGGTTGTCCTCAGTGGCGCAGTATTGTTTCCCCTCTTTCTTCATCACTGATGGTGGTTGTCCTCAGTGGCGCAATATTATTCCCTCTTTCCTCGTTACTGATGTGGTTGTCCTCAGTGGCGCGTATTCTTTCCCTCTTTCCTCATTACTGATGGTGGTTGTCCTCAGTGGCGCAGTATTTTTCCCTCTTTCCCTCGTTACTGGTGGTGGTTGTCCTCAGTGGCGCAGTATTATTCCCCTCTTTCCTTGTCACTGATGGTGGTTGTCCTCAGTGGCGCAGTATTCTTTCCCTCTTTCCTTGTCACTGATGGTGGTTGTCCTCAGTGGCGCAGTATTATTCCCTCTTTCCTTGTCACTGATGGTGGTTGTTCTCAGTGGCGCAGTATTCTTCCCTCTTTCCTTGTCACTGATGGTGGTTGTCCTCAGTGGCGCAGTATTTTCCCTCTTTCCTTGTCACTGATGGTGGTTGTTCTCAGTGGCGCAGTATTATTTCCCCTCTTTCCTTGTCACTGATGGTGGTTGTCCTCAGTGGCGCAGTATTATTTCCCTCTTTCCTCATTACTGATGGTGGTTGTCCTCAGTGGCGCAGTATTGTTCCCTCTTTCCTCGTTACTGATGGTGGTTGTCCTCAGTGGCGCGGTATTGTTTCCCTCTTTCCTCATTACTGATGGTGGTTGTCCTCAGTGGCGCAGTTTGTTCCCTCTTTCCTGGTTACTGATGGTGGTTGTCCTCAGTGGCACAGTATTGTTACCCTCTTTCCTCGTTACTGATGGTGGTTGTCCTCAGTGGCGCGTATTATTTACCCTCTTTCCTCGTTACTGATGGTGGTTGTCCTCAGTGGCGCAGTATATTTCCCTCTTTCCTTGTCACTGATGGTGGTTGTCCTCAGTGAGCAGTATTATTTCCCTCTTTCCTCGTCACTGTGGTGGTTGTCCTCAGTGGCGCAGTATTATTCCCTCTTTCCTCTTACTGATGGTGGTTGTCCTCAGTGGCGCAGTATTTTTCCCTCTTTCCTCGTTACTGGTGGTGATGTTGTCCTCAGTGGCGCAGTATTATTCCCTCTTTCCTTGTCACTGGTGGTGGTTGTCCTCAGTGGCGCAGTAGTATTTCCCTCTTTCCTCGTTACTGATGGTGGTTGTCCTCAGTGGCGCAGTATTCCCCTCTTTCCTCGTCACTGGTGGTGGTTGTCCTCAGTGGTGCAGTATTGTTTCCCTCTTTCCTCGTCACTGATGGTGGTTGTCCTCAGTGGCGCATATATTTCCCTCTTTCCTCGTTACTGATGGTGGTTGTCCTCAGTGGCGCAGTATTGTTCCCCTCTTTCTTTGTTACTGATGGTGGTTGTTCTCAGTGGCACAGTATTGCTTCCCCTCTTTCCTTGGTACTGATGGTGGTTGTCCTCAGTGGCGCAGTATTGTTTCCCCTCTTTCTTCGTCACTGACGGTGGTTGTCCTCAGTGGTGCAGTATTATTTCCCTTCTTTCCTCATTACAGATGGTGGTTGTCCTCAGTGGCGCAGTATTGTTTCCCCCTCTTTCTTTGTTACTGATGGTGGTTGTCCTCAGTGGCGCAGTATTGTTTCCCCTCTTTCCTCGTTACTGGTGGTGGTTGTCCTCAGTGGCGCAGTATTGTTTCCCCTCTTTCCTCGTTACTGGTGGTGGTTGTCCTCAGTGGTGCAGTATTCTTCCCTCTTTCCTCGTCACTGATGGTGGTTGTCCTCAGTGGCGCAGTATTGTTTCCCCTCTTTCCTCATCACTGATGGTGGTTGTCCTCAGTGGCGCAGTATTATTTCCCCTCTTTCCTCATTACTGATGGTGGTTGTTCTCAGTGGCGCAGTATTGTTTCCCCTCTTTCCTCGTTACTGATGGTGGTTGTCCTCAGTGGCGCAGTATTGTTTCCCCTCTTTCCTCATCACTGATGGTGGTTGTTCTCAGTGCACAGTACTGTTTACCCTCTTTCCTCATTACTGATGGTGGTTGTCCTCAGTGGTGCAGTATTGTTTCCCCTCTTTCCTCGTCACTGATGGTGGTTGTCCTCAGTGGCGCAGTATTATTTCCCCTCTTTCCTCGTTACTGATGGTGGTTGTTCTCAGTGGCACAGTACTGTTTCCCCTCTTTCCTCTTTACTGATGGTGGTTGTCCTCAGTGGCGCAGTATTGTTTCCCCTCTTTCCTCATTACTGATGGTGGTTGTCCTCAGTGGCGCAGTATTGTTTCCCCTCTTTCTTTATTACTGATGGTGGTTGTCCTCAGTGGCGCAGTATTGTTTCCCCTCTTTCCTCATTACTGATGGTGGTTGTCCTCAGTGGCGCAGTATTGTTTCCCCTCTTTCCTCGTCACTGATGGTGGTTGTCCTCAGTGGCGCAGTATTATTTCCCCTCTTTCCTCGTTACTGATGGTGGTTGTCCTCAGTGGCGCAGTATTGTTTCCCCTCTTTCCTCGTTACTGATGGTGGTTGTCCTCAGTGGCGCAGTATTATTTCCCTCTTTCCTCATTACTGATGGTGGTTGTCCTCAGTGGCGCGAGTATTGTTTCCTCTTTCCTCGTTACTGATGGTGGTTGTCCTCAGTGGCGCAGTATTGTTTCCCCTCTTTCCTCGTCACTGATGGTGGTTGTCCTCAGTGGCGCAGTATTTTTCCCTCTTTCCTCGTTACTGATGGTGGTTGTCCTCAGTGGCGCAGTATTCTTCCCTCTTTCCTCGTTACTGATGGTGGTTGTCCTCAGTGGCGTATTCTTCCCCTCTTTCCTCTTCACTGATGGTGGTTGTCCTCAGTGGCGCAGTATTCTTCCCCTCTTTCCTTCGTCACTGATGGTGGTTGTCCTCAGTGGCGCAGTATTGTTTCCCTCTTTCCTCATCACTGATGGTGGTTGTCCTCAGTGGCGCAGTATTATTTCCCCTCTTTCCTCGTCACTGATGGTGGTTGTCCTCAGTGGCGCAGTATTATTTCCCCTCTTTCCTCATTACTGATGGTGGTTGTCCTCAGTGGCGCAGTATTATTTCCCCTCTTTCCTCGTTACTGATGGTGGTTGTCCTCAGTGGCGCAGTATTGATTCCCCTCTTTCCTCGTTACTGGTGGTGGTTGTCCTCAGTGGCATGATATTTCCCCTCTTTCCTTGTCACTGATGGTGGTTGTCCTCAGTGGCGCAGTATTGTTCCCCTCTTTCCTCGTTACTGATGGTGGTTGTCCTCAGTGGCGCAGTATTATTCCCCTCTTTCCTCGTTACTGATGGTGGTTGTCCTCAGTGGCGCAGTATTTTTTCCCTCTTTCCTCGTCACTGATGGTGGTTGTCCTCAGTGGCGCAGTATTTTTCCCTCTTTCCTCATCACTGATGGTGGTTTGTCCTCAGTGGCAGTATTCTTTCCCTCTTTCCTCGTCACTGATGGTGGTTGTCCTCAGTGGCGCAGTATTCTTCCCTCTTTCCTCGTTACTGATGGTGGTTGTCCTCAGTGGTGCAGTATTGTTTCCCTCTTTCTTGTCACTGATGGTGGTTGTCCTCAGTGGCGCAGTATTATTCCCTCTTTCCTCGTTACTGATGGTGGTTGTCCTCAGTGGCGCAGTATTATTTCCCTCTTTCCTCGTTACTGATGGTGGTTGTCCTCAGTGGCGCAGTATTGCTTCCCTCTTTCCTCGTCACTGATGGTGGTTGTCCTCAGTGGGCGAGTATTATTCCCCTCTTTCCTCGTTACTGATGGTGGTTGTCCTCAGTGGCGCAGTATTATTTCCCTCTTTCCTCGTTACTGATGGTGGTTGTCCTCAGTGGCCAGATATTATTCCTCTTTCCTCTTACTGATGGTGGTTGTCCTCAGTGGCGCAGTATTGTTTCCCTCTTTCCTCATCACTGATGGTGGTTGTCCTCAGTGGCTGTATTATTTCCCTCTTTCCTCGTTACTGATGGTGGTTCTCAGTGGCGCAATATTGTTTCCCCTCTTTCCTCATCACTGATGGTGGTTGTCCTCAGTGGCGCAGTATTATTTCCCTCTTTCCTCTTTACTGATGGTGGTTGTTCCTCAGTGGCACAGTACTGTTTCCCTCTTTCCTCGTTACTGATGGTGGTTGTCCTCAGTGGCGCAGTATTGTTTCCCCTCTTTCCTCGTCACTGATGGTGGTTGTCCTCAGTGGCACAGTATTATTTCCCCTCTTTCCTCGTTACTGATGGTGGTTGTCCTCAGTGGCGCAGTATTGTTTCCCCTCTTTCCTCATTACTGATGGTGGTTGTCCTCAGTGGCGCAGTATTATTTCCCCTCTTTCCTCGTCACTGATGGTGGTTGTCCTCAGTGGCGCAGTAGTATTCCCCTCTTTCCTCGTTACTGATGGTGGTTGTTCCTCAGTGGCCAGTATCTTCCCCTCTTTCCTCATTACTGATGGTGGTTGTCCTCAGTGGCGCAGTATTGTTTCCCCTCTTTCCTCGTTACTGATGGTGGTTGTCCTCAGTGGCGCAGTATTATTCCCTCTTTCTTTCACTACTGATGGTGGTTGTCCTCAGTGGCGCAGTATTCTTTCCCTCTTTCCTCGTTACTGATGGTGGTTGTCCTCAGTGTCGCAGTATTGTTTCCCCTCTTTCCTCGTCACTGATGGTGGTTGTCCTCAGTGGCGCAGTATTACTTCCCCTCTTTCCTCGTTACTGATGGTGGTTGTCCTCAGTGTCGCAGTATTGTTTCCCCTCTTTCCTCGTCACTGATGGTGGTTGTATGAAAACATGATCTTTGCATCTCTGAGTTCATTTCAGCACCTTTTCCCACTGTTGAAGTCATAAGTCTCTCTGAGATCACAGTTGTTTTGTTGGAAATGACAGTGAGCTCACTAACAGAGGTCTATGACCTCAACTGTGGGCACAGCAGAAGGATAAGATGATGTCCGAGACACAGATATACCATTTTCATGTAAATACCATCAGTAATGAAGTCTGAGGTGAAAGAAATGCAGAATATTGATGAAACCAACTGCGTTGTGTCAAAAGAGTGTATCCTAGACATAGAAACAAGGACAATGACAGCAGAAAAAGAGTATCAGTCCATCCAATCTGCCAGTAATACCCTTTGAACTACAGATATTTGGTGAGCTAATTATACAGGTGGTCAGGTAGTAGAAAAACTCAATTTACACTAGCACTTCAAATATGCAAAAGATAACATTTTATTTTATTTTCCAAAAATCGTTGCAATAAAGTGCCAAAAATATTCAATGCTTCAACACACATAATTGCATTCTCTACTATCCTCTGCAAAATATGCAACCTACCCTAGTACAATGTGCCAGCCACTACTAACCCCTGTGCTTCACTAGTATGGCCTCCTTAGGGGGCCAGTAATACCCTATCTTATCTTGAGACCTTAGTCTATTTTGGACTTTTGTCTGCACTACCCGCACCCATGTTCCCTGTCATACAGCTAATGAATAACTACTAAGCCCTTTATTCTGTACCAGCCATGCTTGAAACCATTAATGGTATTAGCATCCATGGCTTCCACTGGCAGGCTATTCCATGGCTTGGCCATTCTTTCTGTAAAATAAACTTTTCTCACATCCCCCTGAAACTCACCCCCGTCAAGCTTCCACTCATGTCCCACCTTGTAGAGTCCCAATTTCTGTTGAATAGCTCCTCACTGTTTACCTCATGCATTCCTTTCGTGAACTTAAAGGTCTCCTCCCTCTTCTGACCTCCGGCATGCACATGTTCAGTGACCTCCAGCGTGTACATGTTCTGTGACCTCCAGTGTGTACATGTTCAGTGCCCTAAGCTGAACCTCATGGTATCTGCTCTGCAGGCCCTGAATCATTTGTGTTATATGTTTCACATTTTTCTGGAAACCAAATTTCCGGGGACTGATACACAGCTGCTATGCAAGCAATAAGACACGATGAGGTGTGGGTTATGGCCTGATAAGAGCACACCCCGGGTGCATTATGAGGCACAATGCAGTTATGCTGAGCACCTTTAGAACCTGGGAAGTGCTCTTATCAGGCCATAACCCACACCTCTGAGTGTCTTACTGCACTTATAAAATAGGTCCCCAAGCAACTATTTAACCAAAAAAAGAAAAAAGTGAGAAATATAAAAATGGAGGTTTCAGTAGTTGAAATAGTAAAAAAATAGTCCCCCTAAACATAGAAACATAGACTTTGATGGCAGATAAGGACTGCTTGGCTCATCTAGTCTGCCTGTTTCCCTACCTATTGGATAAGCTGCAAATCCTAGTTAACCAACAGTCTACTTCTTCCTACCCCCCCACCAGAATTGCCTTATGGCTGTCCCATGCATTCTTGAATTCCCCCACTGTTTTTGACCCCAGGACCTCCTCAGGAAGGTCATTCCATGCATCCACCACCCCCTCTGAGAAAAAATACTTTCTCACATTGTCCCTGAGCTGTCCCCCCTCTGTCTTCAAATTGTGTCCCATCGTTCTTGCATATCTCTTTTTCTGAAAGATGCTAAAAGAAGTGTTTATTGGCATGAGAGGGTTTCCTACTCTGAAGTGGAAGGTAGAAAAATACCACTCAGTGTATGTAAGGTCCATCTTCTTTCACAGGCCTTAAACATTCAACGTTTTCATTTTTTTGTCTTTTATTAGTTTGTCTAGTGACTGACTACTGTTGACTACTGACTCAGTTTGAGTTACAGTAAGCGGGAGCAAGCGTTTCTAACTTCATGAGCTGTCTGATGTTTCATGTGTCACCCCCCCATGCACACATCATTTGTTTCCTTTTATTTATCTATTTTTCTTTTTGTCTTTGTCTCTTTGATTTAGTTTGTCTGTTTCATTTACTTTCTGAGTCCCTCTTCAGTGTCATCAAGCCTGTCTGTTTGCAACTGCCTTACAGAGCCATTTCATTGTTTGCAGTAACTAGGGGTGCCACTGGACATTTTTTTAGTTTTTTCTTTATTTCTTGAGTTTTTGTTTCATGGGGATCCTATAGATCAGACATTAGTAATCACCACAATGGGATTACAGATGAGAAATCACGTGTTTTCAGTTATGTTTAAAACATGTAACGGAGTGGCTCTGTGAACAGCCATGAGATCGCACTGCACTTTGTACCTGAAATGGACATCACACTTTCATTTGTAAATGTTTTATGCCCATTGCATCATGCTGTCCATCTGGAACATAATACACAGTTTGTGTGTCTCTGTGTGGAGTAGGTGCTTTCCACACCAGGCAGTTGGCTTGGCTGAGAGTGAGCGTGTCCCTCAGTGGGCACCGTAGAGTGTTTTTCTGCATTGCTCTTTTTAAATGGTAACTGTCACCGGACTTGACATGAAACAGAAAAATAAAGTCTCAGGGTTTATTGGGGTGAGAGTAAAGTGTTGAAGGTTATTATCGGGACTTGTCTGTTGTTGCAGCTCAGTTTAAAGATCAGAAAAGAGAGGGGTGCTAGGTGGCGGATAGGATGGAGTCCACAGTTCATAGAAGTTGTCAATGTGTACTGGTCAGAGTTTAAAGCAGTAAGAGTTGAAGCTGTTATGGAATGAATGGGCAGTGAGTAAAAGAAGCTAAGATGTTCAAACGGTTGTACAGGATTCAGAACATTAGATACTCATTTGTCTCTTGTTGCCACCACTCTTGCACTACAGCTGTTCCTTTGCATTCTAGCTGAGGAGCTGCAGCGGGAGAGTGGTGGCACTGATTAATTTCCCAATGTGCTGTGTCTTGGTTGTCACAAGTAGTGCCCATTGTAAGTTTATGTCCTGATAAGGACATGACTGGAAAGGTTTTCTAGCCAATCAGGATGCAAATTTTTTTGCCCATTTTATAACAGGGAATTATGCACTCTGAGGATGCACAGAGGAATCACATTTTGCCACCCTCAAAAAATGTCATACACAAAGCCCTGACCTAGCCACTGGGGACAAGTATTCCATGGTGGCTATGTTCCAAAATAAATGATGGTCGCCAGATTTTTGTGGTCACAAACATGAAAACTGTGGCTGCAATGACCATATGGGTATGGTGCTGTGCCAGGTATGTGATGCCATGCCATGCCCAGACGTGATGGCGTGAGGTGCTGTCATGTCAGTTGTTCCCCCTTCCCACCTAACCTGTACCTTTAAGCATGCCCCTGGGCTGCACCTTCTCATATTTTGTTTTGTCCCTTTTTGGTCATCCCTGGTGGACCAGTGCCCCCCCCAACAGTTCTCATCTGCAAAGATATACCTGGCCTAGTGGACCCCCAGGGTGTAAGTGAAGGACCCCCAGGATGTAAGTGAAGGACTAAGGACCTCTCTCACAGGTTAGCCTAAGAGTGGATGGGGATAAAGTTAATGTAGTGTAAGTGGACCACGACTGATGCACAAGTAGAGTGAGACTTAAGAGCTTAGTTTTTTTTTTACATTTGTTTATGTTGGGAGGATCTGCCCCACACCCCCTGTTTAACAGAATAGGAAAGGGGCATGTCAGGGGTGGAGCTCCCCAACAAAAACAAATTTCAAAACTGTACTTGCAAATGAGAGCAGTTGTTTTGCTCCTGCTCCACTCCAGCTGTTGCCATGGCCACCATAACGTAACCCGCATAAACTCCTATTCAGGAACAATCTACATGAGAGTCATTAGTTCTCCACCAACATCCACTCATTACCATCCTTTCATGTGCATAATGTAAAAAAATGGTCCCTCATTAATTAATCCTGGTTGTTTGATGACTCTTATCCCATTTCTGAATGCCTCCACCTCCCATGTAGTACTGCAGTTCTACAGGTTTTGAGGGACTAGGGTGTCTAAGAGAGGGCAACAAACATCTGATTATAGCTTAGCATATCCTTAACATGCCAGCCCCACCTCTTTACCTGGTACTTCCACAATGATCATTTTGGCGTTAAAGTGAAAATTTTGCAGCCATTTTTATGTCACAAAGGGACACAAGTAGAAACAGCAGCGCAAAGTTGTGTTATGAACAATTTGTACTACTAATTTGGGACTGTGTATGGGGCCCCGGATGTCAAGCATGGATGCAGAGTTCAAAACAATAGATTCTAATATAGCTGTCATTGTAAAACTGTTCTTTTTTGTGGAGACTCAAGTTCCATGCAGGTGTTTGTAAACTGTGCAAGAGAATTTGAGGGCAGACTAAATGAATGAACTATTGTAAACCTCACAGAAAGTTCTGCACAGAGTCTTGCATTCTATTAGACTAGCAGTCCTAATCTCACTGGGAATGGACTACAGTGTAAACAGAACCAGTTTTATAATTGTTTTCAAATTACAGTAAGACTTCTTTTGCTTTATTATAATTTAAAAAACCCTGACAGGAGGTTCATAACTCCAACAAGATCCTTTGTCTTGGGCCGTACTAGTTGTATAATGCCCCAGGTGAGTAAGCTACCAAGGTGCAGCTAAGGACACTTTACCACCAGCCCAGGGCACTACCTGATGTGTAAGGCTCTCTTGGTTAGAACATACTGCTTAATTCTAAGAAAATCATTCCCAACAGAATTTACAGTTATTGCTAGGGCATATTTTTATGTCCATCCAATGACAAAATGTTCTAGATAGAATGTTAATTTCCCATATACCAATCTCTCTCTTCCTCCTTCGCCTGTATGCGTGCCTGTGTGTCTGCCATTGTCCCTATCCATCCCAATCAAGCTATTTTTCTGACCCCAATGCTTTTCTAATATTTGAATGGTTATAGACAATTTAGATAATCTGGAGGCAGTTAATGAGCAAATAAGACCAGATTTCCCTTCTATTATTTTTCTGAAACCCCTGTACCACAACAAATTAAGAAAGAGGGGAAGAAAAGTAAGGCGAAGATTAAAGAAAAGACAGATAATAAAACTGTAAAAAATGTTTTGTTGACAATGGGTAGTATTTCTGATAATACCTTACTACATATGGAATTACAACACTGTCCTGTAAATAACAAAAATAAAGCCCAAAAAGAACACAGCTACTCACACTGTAGCCAGAACTATTTGTGTTCTAATACACATAACGAAGGCATTGTTTTAGAGAGTATTAATCTCAATTGAAGGAACCTAAACCCATCCCAAATTAGTCTAGGGAAGAATGGGATGAATGGAAAAATTCTAATCGGGCAACTGATGCAGCTGCTGAAAATAACATTAAAGATAGAGGCACTACAGTTCAAATCTCAACTATAAACTTAGTAAACAATATAGCAAATAACAAAGTTACAATATTACTGACTGTGCCATTTTGAATTTGTATGATTTTCAAATTGAAGCAAATTGGACAAATGTGATGCTAAGGGAAAATATTGTGAACCTGTTTAGGGCAGACACTGGTTCTGATATCATGAACACAGATATAGTTCAGATTTGGGAGGAAAGAGATTGTGAGGGAGTGGTATGTCTATTCATTTTCTGCAAAGCTCCAAGGATAGCGAATCAAATTTAGATTAATAGGGATTCCTTGATAAAAATGGGCTATACATTGGTGTATATTAACAGAGATATGCTAAATAAAACAAAACAAAAACTTAGACCATACTCAGCACAAATTTCCACTTTTGAATTAAATACATCACCTAACATTACAGATTTCAAGTTAAAAAATATCTTGATTAATCTTTTTTCTCATGTATTAAGGATACCAGAGAATGAAATAAGAATATTGAAAGCGAGGAAAGGGCAATCTGAGTCTAGATTAGGTTGTGTAGAAGTATTATTACAATCACAAGAATTAGAAGATATGATCATGAAGAAGGTTTTATTACTGGACAAGGCAGGGGTACATATTACACAAGGGGAAGTAGCAGGCAATTTTAAAACTAACATAACACAAAAGGCAACAGAACATCAGAAAGAAAAATATCTTAAACTATTGTAACTTTATGGTTTAGGAAGGATTAATAATGAGAACGATGACAAGTTGGAAAGTTTTGTGAAGGGTTTATTGGAGCAAATACTACAGGTTCCAATGGAGGATTTCAAAGCACTGTTGGTAGAAAGAAAGAGAGGAGACCTAGAGTGTGACGCAATTATTTTAACAGTTAAACAGATGTATTTATACAAGAAATTAGTTAATAATGTGGACTTATTGGACTCCTTGGGTTTACATATAGTGATGGTTAATGATGAGACTTCCTCAAATTCTGAAAGTGCAGTTATGCAGGAAAATAATAAAAAACTAGAAAAGGGGTCAATCAGAGAAACACAAATTCCAGCCTTAACATATAATATAGTAACATCTAATAAATTTCAAGAATTAGCATCATGTGATGATTGACTGCACAAATCCATCCAATCTTCTGGACAGAATCCAAATAAAAAACTAGGGTTGGTTTCATGGAATATCTCTGGTTTAATAAATAAACTAGTAGATAGTGAGTGGTTGGATTTTATTTCTAGTTTTGACATCATTTATCTTCAGGAAACATGGCACTGCAAAGATTCAGATATTTTCCTTAATGGTTATAGCATGTTCCACTCTTGTGGGGATAAAAAAGCAAGTAAAGGAAGAATGGCTGGAGGGTTAATTACTTGGATTAAAATAGAGGAAAATACTGACGCAAAACTTTTATGTTCTAATAACAATATTTTGATTATACAAGTTAAACAGAAAGGTTTATCATTCTGCTTAGCAAATGTTTATATTCCTCCCCCATATTCAAAATATTTTGATCACTCTATTTGGGACCAATTAGAAGACATGCTTCACAAAAGCTGGGCTCTCTCCAATTTTGAGGAACTCTTACTCTGTGGTGATTTCAATGCAAGAATAGGAAGTTATGATGGATACGCGGATAGTGAATATCATAACTGGGTCTATAAGGAATCCATTAATCTTATGAGGAGTTCAAAGGATACAATAATTAAAAGAATGGGAAGGAATCTAATTAAGATCCTAGACATATTTACCTTAGTCCCATTAAATGGTCGTCTTTTGGGCAACAAAGTTGGCAATTTTTCCCATTTTTCAACTAGAGGACCGTCCCTTATAGATTATCTGTTTTGGAATGGGGATGTGTCACTATGGGAAACTTTAATAATTATAGAAAAAGTGGAAAGTGATCATTTCCCACTATTGCTAATATCTAGACAGATACATTTTGGCTCTAATGATATTCATTCTCCACCAGCGACCCTAGATATATTATAATAAAATTAAATGGAATAATGCAGTAGCCGATCAGATTCAAAATTTAATATTAGATAGATTAGATAGTGGATTAAAACACATTATGACAGTGAAACTTTTGTTCAGCACATCACCACATGTCTGGATGATATTAAAATCTTATTAAGTAAGCCACATACTAAACAATCCAGACTGGATACAGGAGTGATAACCTGGTTTGATGCAGAATGTCACAAAGGAAAAATATACTTAACAACATTTTAAGATGTGTTAAGGATCAAAGAGATGGTCTCACCTTTAAAGATTTAAATAAAAATAGAGAAAAATTCAAGGCCTTTTTACTTAAAAAAAGAGCAATTTTTAACAGAAGCAATGGCAAGAAATGTTAAGGGTCATAAATAAAAAAAGACTACAAATCATTCTGGCTCTTAATAGCGAAAGGTACAAATAAAGTTAAATTTGAAATTGACACATACATCACATTGGATTTCTGGACTCTATATTATTCAAACAAATTTTATAGTAAAGTCTGTGATGATATTCAGGTAGCTTTAAATGATGATGACAATCAATTTCTGCCTTTTAAGCAGGAAGAGGTTTACCAGGCAATTGCCTTGTTAAAATTACATTACGCTCCAGAGCCAGACCAAATTCCTTTGGAGGTCTATTTAAATTCCCCTGCAACATGGGCTAAGCTTCTGATAGTATTATTTAATGCATGTGGCAAAGATTTACAGCTACCAGCATTTTGGAAAGGAGTCATAATTATTTCAATATATAAAAAGGTAATAGGTCTGATCCAGTTATGTACAGACCAATTACTCTTTTAGACCACATGGGTAAAATCTTTGCCAGATTAATTTTAAACTGGTTAAGAGACGAGGGGCCAGATATTCAAAACTTTGCCCGGGGCTAAATTAGCACTGCCGTGGCAAACCTAGATGGAGCACAGAGCAAGCTATATTGAAATGGAAATAGCCCGTGCTAATCCTGCTGAATATTGCAGGCTAAGGAAGCTGGGCAAACTGGTCTGGGAGTGCAGGACAAAAATAGCTCGAGAATAAGACAGCACTGAATAAAGCAACCAGGAAGTGCAACCCACAACAACAACACAGAGCACAGCAATGTAAGGGCAGGTACAGACAAACTACATGGCCAATTTGTGTGCCAGCAAATGCATGGACTCAGTACAGCTGCAGGAAGCAGCAGATGTGAAAGAACAGTGATCAAAACTGTATATTATTCCCCGTACCATTAGCGCCGCGCTAACACATTAGCGCAGCATTAGCGCGGAACTAAGCAGTTAGCCCTGGGCAAACATGTTTGCCCCGAGCTAAAATGTGCCATATTCAAAAGTGCCATGCAAATGAGCCTACTTAGGTAGTCACTGGGCAAACAACCAGATTAGTGTCTCATTATACCCTGATTTGCATGCAGTTTGCCCAGCATTACTGCAGGGTCCCACAGAGCCACCTGTAGGTCAGTCTGGAAGTACAGGGGCTGACCAGGTCCAACCGCAGCTCCACCTGTAGGTCAGTCTGGCAGTGCACGATGATAGCTGCAGGCTACATGTAAACAGTACAGCATAGCATAGCATATTGTACCCCAGGAGACAAGACAGCATAGGCACAGGTTGTGGTGGTGCTGCATGCAACTGTCACACTGTAGGGCATGCTACAGTGCACAGCAGACACTACAGTAGCAAGGGGGCCAGTAATGTGAGGGACGCAGCACTGCCTATGGTGTGTAGGGCAGTGATGATGACTGCACTGTACACAGTGACAGGCCCAACCTGCAGGTGTTTACTGACAGTGGACATTACTGTTACACTGTTGTGTGACCCACAGATGCCGTACCTGTGGCATGGGATGCTCACAGTGACATGTACATTTCTGGCTTTGTGTGCTGTGGCAGTTGTACAACTGTGTGATATGTGTCCGGGGGGCATATATTATCCGAAAGGCACACTAGTGTTGGGGGTATTCCCAATACTGACCCATGTGCACTGCATGATGTGTCCCAGCCTTGTGGCCACACCTGGTCTGTGGCACAGCCTCGCCACCCATACACGCTCCCCTCAACATCCTCCATGCCCACAGTGCTGCATGTGTGTGCTGGCATCTGTTTGTGTCCACAGATGTGTGGTCCGCAAGTGTGTGCTGTATGGCCACACTGCCATGCTGTCCGGTGGCGGCAGGGTCACCACTTACTGCCTGGCATGGCTGGGACTGGTGGAAGATGATGGCATCATTGTGATGCCATCAGTTAACATGCTTCCTCTATATTTAACTTTATCTATGTGTCATATTTATTTGTTAGGGTCGGGCAAAACCTGCGCTAAACCCACGCAAACACCGCGCAAAGCCAAAGTGTCACGCAAAGCTGATTGCCCAGGGTTAAGACAAGCTTTTCCTGGGCGGTAATTTGCACCGCGCTAAGTGTCGCGCTAAGTTGCGCAAAACCACTTAGCACGGCGCTAGTTGCTGAATATAGCATTGCGCCTGTATTCATGTCAGTTTGCCCCTTGCATACATTATAATCTTGCCCGGCACTAATGCAGTTTGCCTGCGCTATTTGGCCTTTTGAATATAGCAGACCCGCGCTAATCCCGCGCTAAACCTGCACAAACAGTTTTTGGCCGGTGCAAAGTTTTGAATATCTGGCCCCAGATGTTTAAAGTGGGTGACTTATCAGATGCCCAAGCAGGATTTTGGCCAGGTTACTCAACTATAGATAATTGCTTTGTGATTTGGCATCTATTCAAAAAATATGATACATTACAAAAAGAAAAACTGTATGTGGCTTTCATAGATTTTAATACTGCATTTGATACCACATCTCGCAACGAGTTATGGGAAATAATGATAAAAAAAGGACTTCCACAAGGGTTAATTGCAATTATCAGAGAACTCTATTCCCATATTTGGGCACAAGTAAAAATAGGTACATCAGGAAAATTATCAACCCATTTTCCAACAAATAGGGACGTCAAACAAGGCTGTGTCCTGGCACCAACCTTGTTTTGTATTTATGTTGACGTATTGTTGCGGGAGCTTGACAACTCTAAAACGGACTCTCTGAAAATCTTAGGGAAAGAATGCACATCTCTTGCCTATGCAGATAATTTGGTGTTATTCTCACTCACTTGCTCAGGTTTGCAGGCAAAATTGAATATACTGGATAATTTTTCAAAAGAATATGACTTAAAAGTCAACAAACTAAAAAGTAAAATCCTAACTTTTGGAGCCAAAGTTTGCTCATTTAGATGGAAGATTGGGAAAAAAATATTGGATAAAGTCAAAGATTACACATATTTAGGTCTCCAGCTTTCTAATGAAGGGAAATGGTTGAAACATACAGAAAATCTGATTTCCAACCTTAAAAAAACAGCGAATTCATTACATAGGTTTAATAAAAAATATGGAGGAAATTCAATCAAGCCCCTTATAAAAGCTATTGAGATGAAGTATAATGCACAGGCATTATTTAATGGGGAAGTCTGGCAACTGAAAGATGTGAATAAATTAGAAATACCCATAAATAAAGTTCTACATTCAAGTTTAAGATTAATGAAGTCCGTTCCCACTTGCATTATAAGGGCAGAGTTATGAGTTGTGTCCTTGGGGGCATAATTCACAGCTAGAAAAGTTAATTATTGGATAAAAATACAGCATCATAAACCTGATAAACTTATTTATTGTTGTCTGAAGGAAAAATACAATTGGTTAAAATCTGAACATCTAAAATCAAGCTGGTTGACTTCAGTATATCAAATTTTGCAGGATATTAGTTTGGAGTCTTTAAGGAAAAATGAGGAGAAAGGCATCATTATAAGATTCAGAGATCAGCCCTACATCACATCCAGATTACTGGAATTTTACAAAGTCAGAGATCTGGAGAAAATTTCTAAGTTAAAAATCTCTCCTTGGTTTAGAATAAATGGTGATAATCATTTTCTTAGATACCATTACGAGATTCTTACTGACCCAAGTCAAAGGAACTTGTATACAAAATACAAGTCAGAATTGTTTTCCAGTAATGTTATGGATGCAAGATATAGGAGGGAGAATCATAGGGATGCCAAACTGTGTTCCTGTACAAGAACCTGTCTAGAAAATCTTAAACATGTAATATCTGAATGTCAATTATATAAAGAGCCTAGAGCTAAATGGATTACACCAATCTGCAAATCCATTCTTTCTTTTATTCAAACTATTGTTCACAACAAATGATGAAATAATTATCAAATGGACTGCAAGGTATTTGGTAAATACTGTAAACATTCGATTGGGGATAAAAAACAAAGAAGCAGCAGTAAAAAATGTTTAAAAGAGGCATTTTATGATTTTACAAAATGGTATATTGAAAATATAGTAGTTGTAATGAAATTGTATTAGAAATTCCCAACAATTCCCAACATTTGTGGATACTAAGTGGTGCATAAATGCTGGTTCATAACCATGATTGTAAATTAGTAATTTTAACTTACACATATAGAGTGTGGCAAAATTTTGGGGCGATTGTACTGTAGAGAAACGTTTTAAAGGATTTTGTAAAATGTAAGTATCAGTATTTTAATTGTCAAGGTCTATGACCAATCAATAAACAATAAACTTCTTCTTCTTTAAGTTTTGAATGGTGTTTTCCTGTATGTCAATCTTTTTTTTTTTTTTTTCTTCAGGTTACACTCAGACTAATGTAGGAGAAGCCCTCGCTGCTGTCCATGGTTCTGAATTTAGTCAAACCACCATTTGCCGCTTTGAAAATTTACAGCTCAGTTTTAAAAATGCCTGTAAGCTGAAATCCATTTTAGCAAAGTGGCTAGATGAAGCGGAGCAAGTGGGAGGTAAGAGACAATGATGCAGTTATCCTCTGTGTTATGATGTTTCAATAGTTCCACTCTTAACATTTGTGCCATGTGACTGGGGGGATCAAATTACACAGATGGGTCTTGGACTTGTATCCAATGTGGGTACTACCCTTCATTACCTGGTTGTGCTGTTTGCCACAGGTAAGAAGATGAACCACAGCACCTTCTGTACAGTGGCCCTGAAGTGCAAAACTCACACCAAAAAGTGAAATGCAATCTAATAAGTAGAGCTACAACCAAAAGAATGAAATGCAAACAAAAGATGAAGTAACAAACGCAAACCTGAAGTGAGAGGTCTCAAAAAAATAAAGTAACAAAACAAAAAGAAATGTAAAGAATTTAAGAATGAATGCAAACAAAATGTACAGCACAACTAAAAAGTGAATGCAAGCAAAAGCCACAACACATCAAAAAACCACAACACATCAAAAAAACAACACACCAAAAAACCACAACACAAGACCACAACACGTCAAAAAAACACAACACATCAAAAAAACACAACACAAGACCACAACACATCAAAAAACCACAACACAACAAAAAACACAACACATCCAAAAAACACAACACAACAAGAAAAACACATAAAAAAATAACATAAAAAATCCACAACACAATGAAAAGTAATAGAGATAGTGACATAGAAAAATCAACTATTTACTGTATCTACAATGCCTCACTATGTAAATTAGTATACGGGCTACTGTATTTCTGTATTCACTACAGAACTAAGAGACTACATCTCTCAATAAATAAATCTTGTAAGCGATATACTGTATGCACAATGCCTCATTTTGAAAATAAACATCTGAGATCTTATATTGTTGTAACCACTATAAAAATAGAAGTCTGCACCTCTAAGTAAGGAATATGGACATCAGCTTGACAATCTGCTCAGAATTCTTGGTTGTTGTATGTAAATCCATATAGTACTGTAGCTGTTACAGTGCTGTAACCATTATCAGAATAAGAATTAGCTGATGTAACAAAAAAGGACTATTTCAGTCCAAATGCAGTTATCAATGTCTTGTAAGCTATATTAAACTGCATTATTTGTAATATTAAAGCTTTATCAATGTTTCTACACGTGCTATAAGTGCGATACTACACTTCAGGGATGTGGTCTCGTGCCCCCACCCCCCTGGCATTGATTTTCAAGTAGAACCACGCTCTGCCATGGGTTAATACTCACATAGTGTATGTGAGAGGCTTATTATTAACTGAAAACAATCAGGGGGTCTGGTACACAAAGGCACATTTACCTACAAATGCACCCTGTAACAAAGGGGTCTTCGTTAATTCGCTCCCACAAATTCGCTCCCTGTCAACTCGCTCCCAACGACCCGCATCCTCGTCAATTAGCTCCCGCACAATTCACTCTGAGGCGATCCGCTCCTACTCCCACACCACACTTTACAAATGGCTGTCACTTTGTCACTTCTTTACTTTGTCACTTATTCAATTAATGCTGCCAATCAATAAACCAGATATTATGGCAAGTTATAACGATGCCTAGTTAAGTGCAGTACAGTTCCTGCAGCACTTGTCAGTTCGTAGTCGGCGTCCTTGAACATGGAAGGAAAGTTTATTTTGTCATAGAGAAAGAAAAAAAAAACTAGTGGATCCTAATAACTACATATATACTCATCACAATCGGGGATAGAATGGAAAGTCGATTTGGCGGTGTAAACTCGCTGTTAGAAAACAAAAAACATGCAATGCCCAGGTTCACACTGCCAGCTATGATGACCCAACTATTGTTGCAACATTTAGTGAGCATTCACATGCTCCTGATCTGATTGCAGTGGAGAGAGGTGAGGCAATAAACCGAGCAAAAGAACGCACTGCAAGCAGTCAGAGATACTACCTGAATTTCTGCTACATATAAAGACAGCATGTCTTTAGCACAAGGAACAATGGTAGACAGAAATGTAAAGCGCACTACACAGCGCATTCATGTACATGGTGCCCCACCAAATCCCCGCAAACTGTCTAATATAGTAATACCTGAATATTACCGCACGTTGAAAAGTAGTTCGAGCACAGAAGTAAACTTTTTATTGTATGATAGTGGCCCTGGTCCCGACCGAATCCTTGTTTTCCCCATTGAAAGCAACTTACACTTCCTTGAACACTGCAAGCATTGGTTCACCGATGGTAAAGAATACAGGGGATACAGAAAATACTTGAAATAAAAGCTAAATGATGTTTAAATACTATCACTTGAAACATTTTCTGAAGCACCTTTACTCTTTCCATATTTCCATTTATTTTGTTTTAAACAACATATACTGTAAGTTAGCTATACTTTCTATTTAGCCTGGTTGTTTACTGCTGAATCTTATGCAGTGATCTCTTACAGCATGTCTTTCCCCCGGGCCTTGCCTCCATTGTGAGGGATGTCTCAACTACCCCACAAGTTGTATCCTCTTTAAGAAGCTGGGCATATTTAGGACAGCCCCTGGAGGGTGTAGCTGGGACACCCACTGTACATTTGTCATTCAAATCTTCGGAACCCCCCTCCACGCCACACCAGGTACTAAACTACTCCCTCTCAGCTACTCCATGAATTTTATATCCTCCATAAACCACTAGGTTAGTTAGTTAGTTTGTTAGTTAATTATTGCAGCAGTGCAATGAAAAAATATTTTTCCAAAAAGCTAGTTTCAGCTGTAATTAATAAAAAATATTAGCATACCTGTTAAATCTACTTTTCTAGGCACCTCCTATACAGTGCACCATGAGTTGTTTTTTTTATTTTATTTTCTTGATCCTAATTCTTGCAAGATCTACAATGTTACTTCTAAGCTAACGGTGGTGGCCATCCTTTTTTCTTAAGAAAAAACAATTAAAACATAGAGGATAATGTATGGTCCTCTATCGGAAACCATTTTATTAAACCAGTGAGAGGTTGCAAGGGTGACCGGGTAAACCTTTGGAGCGAAGCTCAAGAGGTTTACGTCACCATGGCAACCTTGAGATGGTTACCCAAACCAGTTACCGATAGAGGGACCATACAGTATATTTTATAGTGTAGGTCCCCATAACAAGTTTTAAAATGAAGCAGGTTCCTTACTGTCTACTTCAGTCACCGCTGCAGCCATTACAGGTCATGCTCTCTCAGCACTGTGGCCGTCGGCAAAATGGTAATAAAGGTGCTCACATGCGTAGATCGGCTCAGTTTATAATCTCATCACTATGACGTACTCAAGAGGGGTTAACAACCCCATACATCATAATGATGGTATTATAGAGAAATAATCTTGCCACTTTTTAGCAGTAATAGGGGATCTCCATACATTATCTGTATATAATCCTCAAATTTTGGTGGAACTAGAAAAATTTTACCATCAACTATAACCAGAAGATGCCTGGATCTTTAATTGAGAAAAGGTAGGGTCTCATGTTTGCCCAGTTCTGTTGCACCACTGCTTTAACATTGTTTAACAGATAAACCATGCAAAGACCAATAGCCTCATTTACATGAGTGACCTGGGGGAGGAACGGACATAGATCAACATGTTATGCACAAGAGTTTACAATACAAAATGTAACAAAAACCACACCAATTAATTCAGCAATCACACAAGAGGAAATACACTGCTGCTTGATTTTCAATTTAGATGCATGCAGAGAGGGAGGGCATGTTAAATCAGGGGACAGAGTGCTCCAGAGTGTGGCTAGCTGAAAACTAACAATGGATTGCCCAGATTTCATTTTCCTGTGAGCGATGAGCTGTCTTTCATCCAGTTCTGAGTGTAAACTTTGAGGATTTCCGATAGCGGGTCTGGCTGAGCCACCATGCTGTAAATTTGTAATTCCCTGCTTCCAAAGTCAACCCTCCAGCCACGACTACACCACTTGCCTTCTAATGCAGGTGTCCCTTTGGGTCTCAAAATGACTGATAATTCCCATTATATTCCCCAGCGTGTCATCAGCTGCTCCAGCTTTATTTTCATCATGACTCGTCCGTTACCATCTGTTCCAAATACCAAAATAGGGCTGCTAAATTGTAGCTCTGTTTTAAAGGAGGTGAGAAACAATTTTTTTATACCTTTAGATGCCCTCCTGGTTTCCTTTTAGTGTCTATACAAAAGTATGATATGTCTGAACTGTTTTTGTTAAATTAATGACTTAATTTCTTTGCCTTTGTTACAACCCTAAATTCTTCTTTCCTCAGCAGCTGCTGTTCTTTCTTTTTATACTGCCTGAACATCCTATTTATTAATTTGTAATTTACCACCTGAACAATGTATGACATCCATAAACCAATCCCAGGCCTTTCAGATAAATGGCATGGAATGCTGCAACTGATGTCATGGAATGACTTAGAAATATGAAAAGAAAGAGCAGGAGCTGGTGAGAAGAGTGGAGCTCTATGTAGATCTGAGGGTACCCCAAAACTGGATCATTTATTTATCAAAAATGAGTCAAAGCGTATCATAACTGACATGGAAAGGAAAATGGGAGTGCAATTAGCTATGTAAAAATCATTTCCCATCACCTTTCACAAGGCCTTTAGTATCAAAGATCACATGCCAGATGTGAACCTATACTTCTTCTGTCTCACTGAGACATGCTTTCCTGCCTCAGCTTCGTGGCAATCGTCAGCCTGATTCTTTCAGCTTCAGTTGTCTCCCCTTGGCCATCGGGCAGTGGCAGTAGACTAGGACTGATATGGAGATATTGTCACTCTGCTCAAAAATTGGACAGCTTTTAATTTGGCTTTTTAAGCACATGGGTATGAAACTCTTCAAACCCTTAAACTGTATTACTATGATGGTGTATCATTTCTGTTTCTGTCCATGTTGCCATCACAACCCCCTTCCTGCCCTCTGGTAACCACTCAGCCCCATTGTCCCTACCTACCACTCTTCTTACCTTGGCACCTTTTAGCCCAGCAAGCTGGGCAATTCTCTGGATATCCCCCTGGGGGTTGGGAGGAAGGAAGACCTCCGTGGGCTTATGGTCAAGTCTGAGATGGCAGGAAGCCTCATTCTGTCTTTATGGGATTTTTTTTGCTTTGTTCCTCCTGATCCCTTGAGATGTTTTTACTGGAGATGTCTGCCATGCATGCTGTGTATGCTAGCGCACTGACATCAATGACATCCCACCTACTGTACATATAGCCCCTCCCTACTGCACTGCCGCCTGGGGCCATACAGGTGGCAGTGTTCATAGTGGGGAATGTTACCCTTCCTTCCTGCAGGAGGCGGAGAAGGTGAGCACTCACTTGGATGCTCAGTCCCCCTCCCCCCAGCTGGCCCCTTTTCACACTGGCTCATCCCCTAACCCACGTCACTGGTGTCACGAGTGGCAGTCCTATCGCTGTACCAATGGGCTGATGAGTACTTCCCTTTTTGGATGATTTTTCAGAAATACTAGTTGCTTTTCCACCACTGCCTCAAGCAATTAATTCTTGGTGATTTCAATTTTCATTTGGATCAACAGAAAGAGATTACTATTTAGAGGTCCATGCCTCTTTGAGATGTTTTTAGCTTGATGCAATGTGTTTGTGTACATGCACTCACTGACTGTAAGACCTTTGCATTAGCTGTCTATGGGGGGTGGGGCAGCAAGATGGCCGCTACGCTGCCTCACTCCTCGAAGAACTGCTCCGAGCAGCATTGCAGTTTACTTGTTTATTTGCCTACCTCTGTTTAAATGACTCTGGATGAATGAAACTTACTTTAAATTTTGAAGGGCTACTTTGCTGATGTTAATTTGCTGTTAAATCCCCAGCATGGCTGAAGTACCCGGTTAGCATTTGGGGGTCTCCCTTGTGGACTTTTTTTCAGTGTGTTGTTTGCCATTCTGCTCAAATTGGATGGGAGTTTTCCTGCAGGCTTTACTGAGTGACTGGGCATGCAGTGGTATATTGAGTTATGGTTTGAACATTTGAGAAGAGTCAGCAGGTGAAAATGGGACCTTGAATACCTTCAGGCAGAAGGGTGAGCACTTGGAAGTGCAGGGAAGTCCCCAGGAAATTTGTCAATGGAAGCTTCATTGGAGGAGGTCTCCAGTTGTGACAGCCCATCAGGTTGTGGAGAGAGAAGTCTGCAGGAGCACAAAATGTGCTGAAAGGCCTGTAAATCACTAGAGAGAGGTATACCACCTTTGCCTAGGGCCAGGGGTTCTTTTCTTAAAATGAAATGTGAAGTTTACTGCACTTAGAGAAGCGCTTTGTTTTTTCCCCTAGGTGTTTGCAACCTAAAACAGATCTGGAGAAAATAAGAAACAGAAAAGGAATAGATGGAGTCTGATTAAAGAATCGATTAAACCGGGATATAAACTTTTTGCAACCTAAATCAAGATGGACACTGAGAAACCTGGAGGCCTGGTGCGAGGTTCTCACAGATGAGCGTTTTTTGAGATCGAAATAGGTGCTCTCGCATGTTCTTTTATATTTTGCCTGGTTAGAGGGATGCTATGCTAAGTAACCAGTATCTGTACATTTAAGATTATATTATAGAAAGTTAATTGAAGGAAGCCGTGGACTCATTCGAGAGCTGTGAGTTACAGTGTTTTTACTGTTATTGATTACTGGAGAGCCTACACTCCCTGTTTTAAAATCTTTTGATAAAGCACTCTTCTTTTGGATTATGGTAATAGTCATTGTATCTTAAACATCAAGGGGAATGAAATGTACTGTCTCCTAGTCATTCAGTATTGAGTTCCAAAATCAGAGACTGAAATTTTGGTCATTTGCAAAGGCTGTTTGAAGTTTGCAAGGAAGCTGTGGATCTGTAGTGACTGCTGTAAAATAGACCTACTGCTTCACCGCTAAAATGTTCAGCTGTTGCTTCCAGAAGTTTCCAACATTCTGTGTTATAATTCTATGTTATGATTGAAGGGACTCTGTTGGAGGAGCCTGAATTTACTTATTAATCATTACAATTTTCTGCTGAAGCTAAGAATGTTTGTTCAGCCAAAGACCCCTCTTTTAGAGCTGTGTATGCTGACTGGTGCAATTTTTATTAACTTCTCTTTCTTTTATATAGCATAAAATAATGCATTATGATGAATATTGGACTAACCTACATCCTTATTGGTCAAGTTTTTATTTTTAGTAAGCTGGAGAAAAGTTTTTTTTTGTTTGAAACTTTTTTTTTTTGTTTAAAAGAGCTTCTTGCTGTTAATCAATCAGGTACCTATAGTTTAAATAGAACTATAAGGTAGACATGTACCGGTATAATTGGGATGAACAACTATTGCTTAGACATTTAACTCAATTAAGCTTATAGGGTACCCCTTAGGTTGGTGCCGCTTGAATCACTTGTTTGTGTGCCTAGGTTTTTTGTGTCTGCCTGCATTGTTAAAAAATGAAATTGCCTTGGGAGCTGATGCTTGAAGTGAAAACCTCATAGGAGAATTTTCTCTAAAAACTTCTAGCTGCTGAAAGAGGTTAAGGCAGAAAAACTGTTGCAAGTATGATAATGGGTCTTTAGCTGGTACAGAAAATGTGCATGAAGTATGCAGACTTAATTCTGGCTAAGAGTTCTCAGTTGAAATGCTGACTAAAGTACCCAGGTGTCAGACTGATCAAGGCAAAAAAATTATGTACAAATATGTTAATGAGCTAGTAGCCGATACAGAAAGTATCAATGTGTTAAGTATGTAGACCAAATGGTGGCCAAGGGAGGTTTAAGCATAGGAATGGAGAATTATAAGGTGTTAGATATGGTTAGTAGAAAATATGTCATGCAATTATGTTAATGGGCTTTCGGCCTATACAGAAAGCAAAAAGATGAGTATGCAGACTAATTTTGGTAAAGTGATATTTAATTTGGGTATTTCTTCTGGAGAGTTTTGTGTTTGGCTTAGGCTTTAGGCTCTTTTAAGTTCTGTATTTATGTAAGGCTGCACTTGGAAAATGGTGGTATAATGAATGTTGTAAGCAGTACTATGAGGAAGCTACATCTTGACATTTATTTGAGTACTAACAAATTGAAATGGATCTTATAGGTATGAAGCAAGGAGCACATATTTAGGAGTAATGTTACGTATTTCTCATGTACTTATCTTTTTTAATAAGGATTTTGCCATTGATTATAAAGCTTGTAGCGAGATCAATGCTCTCTAGTAATGGGAAGAAAGTAATGGTTCTTAATGAGATTTTATACTGCTTAAGATATGTAACTGTACATGTGTGTATGACTAATTGCACTAATTGCATTTTGTGGGATTGTTTTGCTTTTGTAATGGTCTATGAATGAACAAATAAAGCTCAAACACTGACTGTAAAGGCCATTAGCTCACTCCAACCATTTCCCACCACATGACAACTCAGACCCTCCTGTTGCCCACTTTGACTGGGCCTTTCTAATCACCACTTATACTTTGATTCTGATTCCTGAGCTCAGATAAAGCCATTCACAGCAAGTCTATATGTCAGGCAAAATGAACCATTATGATTTTTGATTGCTCTGAATTTTTATAGCGAGCTAAAGAACTCCTTGGCTTTGCTCCGTAATTGTGGTAGTCCTCAGGCTCTGGTGGCTTGTTTTAATTCTTCACTATCTTCAAATCTAGAAAATCCCACTCCATTAACAGGAAAAAGGTTCTCCTAATCCTTGGTTTAGTCCCATCTTCTAATGGAGAAAAGAAACATAGGTAGTTGGAATGTAGGTGGTTAAAATGTGGTCTAACTTGTTTCATAGATGCTCAGATGGCAGAAGAAGACCTGTTGGCCCACCCACCATACCTAACTATTCTGCCTTGTCCAGGTAGCAATGCTCCCCTTTTCTACTGTTCCCCTTTTTCTAACTAAACTCACCTGCTTGTTTTATCCCTGCTTGAAGCTGCTGAGTGACTTGACTTGTACCACTTCTTCTGGTAGCCGATTCCTCAGCAAAAGAACAGTGGTATAAATATTGATCCCTAGAGGGCAATCAACCACCTTGACAAAGCACCCAGGAGCTGAGGGTAAAAAATTTAGGACTCTACTGCCTCAGTTCCTAACTTTCACCTTGCATTTTTTGTAAGCTGTTTTTTGGTCTGTGTGTTCATATATTTTTGCATGAAACAAGTATCTGTCTGCATTTCACACAGACTGCATCTACATTTTTATGTGCTGAGTGCTGGGTCCTTTCCAGTCTAGTTCTATTGTTTGAGACTTTCAGCACCACAGTGAGTGCTGCTGCCATCTTTTTTATGTTTAAGTCCTGCAGCCTCTCCTCGTATGTTAGATCCCCGCGGCCATGTACCATCTTAGTTGCCCTGCGCTGTACTGCCTCCACCTTATTGCAGTTTTTCCTCAGGTTTGGGCGCCAGTACTTTGCACAGTATTCCAGGCGCAGCCACACCAGTGACCTTTATCAATGGGGATCATATCCCATGTTCTACTGCTTATCCCCCTCCATATGCATCCCAGCATTCTGTTTGCTTTGCCCACTTCCATGTTGCAATATGCAGACATTTTCAGGGTCTCAGATATCATCACCCATAAATCTTTTTCTTCCGAAGTGCTATCCAGCATCACCTCTCCCATTTCGTATTGCACCCTTGGTTTCCCTTTTACAATGTGTATTACTTTATACTTTTTAGCATTAAAGTTCAGCTGTCAAATCCTGAACCAGCACTACAACCTACCCAGATCCTCCCTTGGTTCCCTTCTCCCTTCCTCCTTTGACTACCCTTGTGCAGATCTTTGTGTAGTCTGCAAAAGAGGCAGATCTTTTTGCTGATTCCTTCACCTATGTCACAGATGAAAATATTGAAGAGGACCGGTCCTAGAACCAACACATGAGGTACCTCGCTGGTCACTTCCCTCAACTCTGAAAACTCCCACTGATTACCACCTTCTGTGTTCTACCCCCCACACCTACATCCAGCTAGCTCTCTACATAATTCACCATTTTGTCCTCTTCCCTGAGATCCTTAATCTTTTTGAGCAGACTCCTGTGGGACACTGAGTTAAAGACCTTGCTGAAGTCAAAATAAACTACATAGATTGCCTGCCCCTTGTCTACTGATGTGGTAACCCAGTTGAAAAACTCAACCAGATTCCTCAGGCAAGGCCTTCCCCTCATGAACCCATGCAGTCTGGGTTCCTGCAGCCCATTCCTTTCTAGGAAGACCACCAGATCCACCCTCAGAGATTTCTTGATCTTCCCCACTATAGACATAAAGCTGACTGATCTATATGTAACCCCCTTACAAATGGGGGTTCCTGAAAAGTCTTCCTTCAGCTTGTCTAAATGCTCACTGCCAGGCTGGTGTCCTGCGTTTTAGCAGTTTAAATGTGATTGCCAGAGAGTGCCTGTATAGCCTCTGTGTACTGTCTCTTTAAGAGCTGCCTGGATTGCAGTCATAAGTAATCTGAGAGGGAGCTCTGTTGAAAGATGTAACTGTTTGCTGAAAACCTATTAGAGTGATAAAGATAATGTAGTTTGTCTAACCTGCCTTCTTTGCAGCAAGGACTGTCTTGTTTATCCCCACCATTTGGCCTGGGACTGCGAATTGGACCAATAATTTCTGGTGGGACCTAAAATGGAGCCGGACTACAGGAGCTATCTGGAGTCAAAATCTGTAGGAATTGTAATTTTGGGCTTTTGGTGCCTTTTTGCTCCTGAAGGGGGAGCCTTTGTTGTGACTGACAGACAGATCAGCCAACTGAACCTTTTGGATTCTGGGGAAAGTCACAGGCTTGCTGGCAATTGAGTCAGATCTAAGTTGGGAGCTGAAGAAGCAACAGCCTGAGACAGTCAAGCAGCCATCTGAGTAGTTTCACACAAGAGAACTGTGGAAAGGCCTGAGTTGTGGCCTGCATGTCTGCCTGCTGCCCTTGAGAGGGAGAGAAGAGAATTATTTCGGACTAAATCCAAGTTTGTGAGAATGAAGTAAGCCACTGATTTTTTACCAGGCTCATACCTGAAGAAGACCGAAGATTTTGCTGAATGCGATTGGTCTGTCAGGATTTCCAGCTGCTTTTGAATCCCCAGTTTGTGCAGAGACTTTGCGATCATGACTGGAGAGCGGTTTGCCTGGTACAGTAGAATTTCCTTACATGTAAATGTGCTGTGTATTGAAAGTGGGTTGTGATTTGGTTCCCCACTGTGTGAACTGCATTCTGCTTCCTGGAAGCTTTATCCAGCCTAATCGGACTGAATCCACGTTCATCTCCATTTGGCCTGGGCCATGTCACGCTGGCCCTGACAGACTACCCCACTACACAGAGAAAGCCACCAAAGAGAGACCTGCCTGGGGATCAGCCCCCTGCTCCACGCTTGAACAGGAATGATGCCTCGGCGAATTGTGTGGGCCCTGCTTCTCCTGGCACTCCAGATTAACCACCTGCTGTCTCGATTTTTGTCCAGCCTGTGTCCAGTCTTGGATATCATGAGTAATAATCAGGGTAGCTCCCTGCAACAACAGCCTAATCTAAAAGTGTGTCATCTGATTGTCTTGTTTTCTTTTCACAAACTGAGCCCTCCAGTTCCGGATTACAAATAGTATGTGTTGTGCATGTTGTTTTCTTCCATCGCAGGGTCCCAATGAGCTGCAACATTCCTGGCTAGTCCACTGTTCTCCATCTGAGTACCCAGAATGTGTAACTGTTTATGGACCCTGAAGTGCATGCATAACTGTTTGATTGATACAGCCTTTAAGCAAATAAACTGATTACGCCCCTCCTTTGTTCAAGTCCCTTAAATAAATCAGATCTAACTCTTTTTTGCATTTACCCTGACTGTGGTTCCAGTTTGTGCAAGAGTACTGTACTGCTGTTGTTTGCTGTGTATAACCTTGTTTTACAGGGGGTCCCCAGGGCCGAGCCAGAGGAAAGCCCTGGTGGTAAGTGCAAACAGTGAGGGTACTCGTGTGGTATATCAGGGGTATTGTGAAAATGATTATTGTTCTGGCCACTAGTAATGAAAGGGGGGGTTACAGTGTTCCGGAGGGCTGTGCCCAGGTTAGCTTGACCACTACCAACCCTGACCTCTGGGCGGAGGCACTTGTTTCAGAACTCAGGCTCCTTGATCTGCTACTAGCTAAGCAGGCAGGGGTAGTAGCCCTTGGGATAGCGCCACCTAGGGGTTACACATAGTTCCCTGGATCATCCCCCTTCCCACACTTTAGCAGAACCACATCTGCTTTCCTCAAGTCCCTAGGGACCACCTCCATGGCTAGCAAGCTACTAAAAATGTCTGCTAGTGGCCCTGCTATAACCCCTGTTACCTCATGTAGCAACCTTGAGTTTAAGTCATCAGGTCCCATAGATTTATCTACTTTCAACTCTGCAAGCTTTTCCAGCCCCTTTTCTCTGTTATCTGAACCTTTAGCCAGGTGTAACTGCTCTCTTAGTAACCTCACAATGTGGCAGAGGTCCATTCTTGTCCTTAGTAAATATGGAACAAAAATAATAAGTATCTCTGCCTTCCCCTTCCCCCTCCTTCCACCTCTCATTGCTCTAAGTCTCACTATACCCCTTTGACCTTGCATTTCTCCCACAGGTACCAGAAGAACCTCTTATCCCCTTTCTTCACCCCTGTTGCCAACTGGAGCTCCATTTGTGCTATGGCCTCCCTCACCTTCCTGGTGGTTTCACTTGTTGCTTCCAAATACTTCACCCTGTCTTCATCCCTTTAACTACCCTTATACTTGGAAATTGCCCACCTTTTGGTTCGTACTGCTGCATTTACATCATCTGAGATCACATTGGCTCCTTAGCCTTTTTACCCTTCGATACCTTTTGAAAGTCTCCATCATCATCTGATTGATTATATGCACTGTTACTGTACCTAATTGTCACTTACAATCATGTACCAGTGTTACTATGCCTTTTCCTTTGCAATTCTTGTCTTTGTACCAGTGTTACTATACCTGTTCCTTTGCAGTGCCTACCTTTGTGCTGGTGTTACTAGTTCGACTAGGAACTCTTGCACTTTGATAAGGACTTCCTCCAGACTATGACATCACCAGGCCTTGCACAAGTGGTTGCTTCTGCGACCCATACCCACAGTCATGCCTTGGATCTAGTATTCTCACTGGGACTTGAGATCACTGATCTTAAGATTGATCCAGTCTCCTGGTCAGATTACTGCACGGTGACATTCTTTTTAAGGGGCCCTCCCCCGTTAGTCTCTCCCCTGTTGAGAACGTCTGCTGCCTTCCTTTGATGGGTCTAGCCCCAGAGGGACTGATGGTGGTAGTTGATTTTTCTGGAGTAAGTGCTGCATATGAAATGAGGTCGAATGAGGCGGTGGCAGCATATAGTAATGTTGTCACCAAGGCACTGGACACCATCGCACCAATTCGAATACAACTCGGGTCTTCTTGCTTAAGATCCCTATGATTCGATGGAGCGCTCAAGGAGATGAAGACCATGTGTCGGAAGTTGGAGCATTGCTGGAGGAGGACCGGGACAATGGAGGACAGGCAGGCTTTGAGAATTCACTATGCTGATTATTAAAGGGCAATCAGCCATAAGAAGGCAGAGTTCCTGTCCAGGGAGATTGCTGCAGGAAGGAACAGACCAACTCTGCTCTTTCAGACTGTAGTCAGGTTATTACACCCAGCCAGTCTGCAGCTAAAAATAGCACTTTCAATCCCACAGTGTGAGGTGTTTGCTCATTTCTTTTCTAACAGGGTGTCAGCCATTAGGACTAGGATAACTCCAGTGGAGTATGACCTGACCCACAGTGTGGAGTCTGTTGGTGTCAGAGGCACTCCGATTGCCTGGGATGAGTTTTGGCCTGTGGGGATGGCTGAGGTCACTGAGGTGTTTTCAAAGCTGTGGCCAAGATCTTGTGAACTGAACCCAGGACTGACGCATCTCCTAGTGGGATGTGTGGAGTCCGCTGGTCCAGTGTTCACTGAGATTGTCCGGTGCTCGCTGTCAGCGGGGGTCTTCCCTGATTCCTTGAAGAAGGCATTGGTGAGGCCACTGCTGAAGAAACCATCACTCGGCCCTGACATATTAGTGAATTACCGACCAGTCTCCAATCTCCCATTTCTGGGGAAGGTTGTGCAGAAAGTGGTGGCATTACAGATCGAGGCACACCTGGTAGCTTTTGACATCTATGAGCCACACCAGTCCGGTTTTAGGAAGAACCAAAAAGAAAGAGTTCTGGTTGCTCAGAATTAAGAATAATCCTTTCATACACCAAATGTTTCTTGAAAAATCTGTTTTATTTGTTATGCTGCATCCTCAGGGGATAAAGATAAGAATCAAAAATATACTTTAGACATACATTCATCATTTTGTTAATCTTTTTTATAAGTACATTATTAAAAAAAAATAATGCAGCCTCCTTTTCTTTGTTTCATATAAAATTACTGCCTGACGCTTTACCTGATTGCAAAGTTGGAAGATCATCGGGTGGGACCAGATGCTTTCCCGGGGCGATATTCCTCAGATGAAAAAAAGAGATCTTGACAACAGCCAATACCTGAGATTTAAACGTCAGGCCGTCATCAAAAATTACGCCCAGGTTCCACACCCTGTCAGAGATCATCAGCTGGACGCCCCTGAGCCAAAGCTTGGAGGGCTGTCCAGCTGACAACCCCATACCCTGATGACCTGGGTCCACCACCAACAGCTCAGTCTTCTCTGGGTTTAACCACAGCCAGCTGACACTCATCCAGTCCTAAATTTCAGTGAGACAGTAATTAAAAACTGAGACAGCACCATCCCGTTCGGGTACAAAGGACATGTATAGCTGAGTATCAGCTGCACAGCAGTGAAAAGGCAGACCATACTGACTAATAATGTCTCCTAATGGCAACATATACACTGCAAACAACATGGGTGACAAGATGGAGCTCTGTGGTACCCTGCAGGATAGGGGGAAGGAGGCCAAGGAATAAATACCCGAAACCACTCTCTGTGTCCTACCCTCAAGGAATGATCAAAACCATCTGAGGATTATACCAGACAGTCCACAGAAAACATGCAGATGCTCCAACAACACACCATGGTCCACAGTGTCAAAAGCTGCAGAGAGATCAAGGAGGACCAAGATGGAATGAGTCCTCAGATCCCTCGCTATTAGGAGATCATGAAGTACCCAAACAAGTGCTGTCTCAGTACTATGTCTCTTCCTAAATCTGGACTGGAGTGGATCATAGACATCATGGATGGCAAGATGATCATCCAGCTGCAACGCAACCACCTTATCAATAACCTTACTCACAAAGGGCAGGTTAGAGATGGGTCTGTAATTTGTCAGACAGTCTGGGTCAAGGGAGGGTTTTTGTCAGGAGAGGTCGCACAACCACCTCCTTCGGGGGTCAGGGAAAACCCCATCTCCAATGACTTCCAGATTATCTTAGCTTGGACCGGACCAATTTCCTTAATACAACCCACCAGGAGGTGTGTTGGGCACAGGTCCAAACTACTGGAGGTTGGTCACAGCATCTGGATGATCCTCATGACGTCAGCGATCACCAGCTGGCTGAAGTCAGACCAGGAAAACTGGGTGCCACATCCTCCCGCCAACCTCCACAACACCCAATAGAGGGGACTGAACAGATTCCAGACCTGATGGTGGTAACCTTATCTGCAAAGAATCAAGCAAACTGGTCACACTTATCTTGTGACAAAACTCCTCCAGACTGAAGACAGATTGGATTGCACAATCTGTCCACCGTCTGGAAGAGTTGAGCTGGTCAATTTTGCATTGCAACAATCTCCCTGGACAGGAACTCTGCCTTCTTATGGGTGACTGCTGATTGACAATCTAAGTTTGTCCTCAGCCAGATCTGTCTTCCACCAGTGCCTCTCCAGCCTTTGCACCACACTCCTCAACTCCTTCAAGGCCCCATCAAACCATGGGGCCTTCGGGCGAAGATTGAGGGGGTGAACACGGACAGGAGTTATGGAATCCATGGCCACTGTCACTGCCTTATTATAGGCTAGTACCAGATCTCCTGGATCCATGCATTCACTCGGCATGCCCGATAGATCCAGTACCGCCATTAGGCCATCTGGGGTCACATCCTTTAAGGGGCCGTACTGGACCATCTCCGTAGAGGCAGGCCTATTCGAGGGGGGGGCCGGGAAACTGAATCCTATGGTGTGATGGTCTGACCATCCAACTTGTTTCGCCACCAAGTCAGAGATTTCCATCCCCAGATAGAACACTGCATCCAATGAGTTACTATTTTTGTGGGTCGTGGAGGTAATTACCTGTGTACGGCCCAACAAAGTCATCAGTTGGAGGAAGTCTTGGCCAAATTGTGAGAGTTCATCGTCAACCCAGGCATTGAAATCCCCCAGAATTAACCATCTAGGGGATTCCAGCACCATGTCAAAGATGAAGTCCACGACTTTCTGCAAGAACTCCTTCCCATCACTGGGCAGATGGTAAATGAGAAGTATTCTGCATCCTACACCTGCGTCCACGATGCATTCAAAGGATTTGGTCACCCCAACTAGAATATCCATAAGGGTTAGTTCTGATTTAAAACAAATGGCTACACCCTCACCCCTACAATCCACTCTCGAGCAGTATATCACCAACTACCCTGCCAGAACCGCTGATGCCAGTACTGGACCAGCATTTTCATCGAGCCAGGTCTCACTGATGCAAGCCAGGTCAGATGTACCAACAAAATCCGCTGTGAGAGTGGTCTTGTTTTTTATTGACCTGGCATTGCATAATACCACCTGAGTAGGATGAGCAGCCGAAGAAGACCACGCTACTTTCCTGCAAAAAGCAGAGCCCTTGGATATGGAAACAAGATAGGCAGGACCCCTGTCCTGGTCCCATTTTGCTCCAGGGCATCTCCTTGTTCCCACAACCCCAATCTTTCACTCCTCTCCACTCCCCCAGGCCAATTCCCCCACCTTCTTTCTCCTTCTTGCTATGCCCAAGGCACAACACAATCTGTACACCTCTGCTGGTAGGGGACAATTAAAAGGGCGAAGGTTCCTAAGCCCGGCAGGAGAGTAGCACCTAACCATCTGTACTCCAGATCGACACATCCTGATTAACAGTATACAAGCAATAAGCCACAAACACACACCTAAATACCACACACACACACCCACACACTCACACACTCACACACCATCCAAGCCAAAATAAACACACAATTCTATTTTCAACAAAAATACCTCCCTCCCTTAGAATAATAACCCCAACTAGTTACAAACAATAACCTAAATAAAGATCAAAACCAATAAATGTAAAGTGAAATAAAATCTTATGGCAGTGTATTTTAACAGGTCTAAAGAGTCACTGGGTCTCTTAAACAGTTTCAGTGATGGTCCAAAAGAGCTCCCACCGCTTTGAACCACTGATGCAAAAAACTTCTCAAATCCCAAACTCAGCTCTCCCTAAGAGTCTGAAAAGTGAGCATAGAGAAATTATTCAGTGTTAATAAAATTTCTAAAGACACTCTCACTGCCCAACGAAGTATGAAATAAGCAGACCCAAAAAGTTCAAACCAGTAGCTGATCACAAGGAATGTCCTCCATATCTCCTGCTGTGGGCTTGCTGTTATTCTTGCTCTCCGACAGTATCTCCTCCTCCTCTGGGGAACACTTCAGGCAGAAAGTGCTGACCAAAGCAAAACAGGGATCCTCGGTAACAACTACCTCTAGAGGTAATCGCCCTGTCAAGCTGGACCCACAACTATGGCCCCTGGCCCAGCGTCCGCTCACCAGCACACCCTCTCGGAGAGCCTGAGGGCTGCCAATAACAAGCGTCCGCTCTCCAGCAGACCTGAGACTGGCACCCCCCCGACATGGACCCAACCCAGCAACAGCAACCACCCCAGATGGTGTTCAGCCAGATTCCCAAATCACCTCCACCAGCCTTAAGATCTCCAGCCCAAACTACAGTTCAGGCATTTTCCAGCATCCAGTCCCCCAAAAATGATAGGACGACGATGTTCCGTTTGGGCGACCGACTGCCAGAGAATTCCCCTCTCCTGTTCCAATTGAATCCTCTGTTTTGGCAGCTCCTCTCTTCTTCTCTGGACTTCTCTTTCCACAACACATCTGCAGAACACCAGGATGCAGAACACCACCAGCCCTCGACAATCTGGACAATGGGTCGCCACCAGTAGGGATGATTAAAATTAGCACTAGCGTATATTAGCTGATAATGCTAGTGCGATATAAAAACTAATGATAAAGATGGATAAAAAGTGACTCAGTTTTATTCCATTCACAAAACAAGGAAAAACTTCCTAGCCTACAGCCCAAAAATGTTAATATTTAATGCCTCACTTAAGGACCCTAATTAACTGCCAGTAACTAACCAAATAAAATAATAAAAATAAAATAAAGCAAATCAAAACAAAAAAGAACTCAAAGTAAACTAAAAAACTGCTCAAATATTACTTGCTCCTGACAGCTAGTCCAGCGTGGCCACCATCTTGCTCCTCAATAGAAGTTGATTGATTTCTCTCGAGGCCCAACCAATACCTCAATCGGTTTTAGGAAGAAGCATAGCATGGAAACAGTGTTAGGGTGCAGAATGATCTCCTCAGGGCTAGAAATAGAGGGGAATGGTCAATTCTCCTTCTCCTCGATCTCTCTTCAGCTTTTGACACCATGGATCGTGTGGTGCTACTTGATCACCTGAGAGGGCTCTGTGGGCTCACTGGCAAGGTTATCAGCTGGTTTGAGTCCTTTCTGACAGGCAGGATGCAGTGGGTTGTAATGGGAAGTTTCTCATCACATACAAGGATCCTGTCCTGTGGCATACCTCAAGGCTTGATCTTGCCACCCATGTTGTTTGCATCGTACTGTATATGCTGCCCCTGGGTGACATCATTAGGCATTACGGCTTGGATTTTCACTGCTATGCAGATGATACCCAACTGTATATGTCCTTTGCTCCCAGAACATCGGATGCTGTGGGCATGCTTAGTAACTGCTTATCTGAGATCCTGGACTGGATGTCCTCTAACTGGTTGAGGCTTAACCCAGACAAGACGGAGGTACTGGTGATTGAACCTGGTCGTCGATGGGATGTAGCTGGCTCTGGAGCAGGAATGGGATTGTTCCTGGGGTCCACCGCACTGGTGGTGGCTACTAAGGTGCAAATCTGGGCATCATCCTTGCCGACAGTTTGACACTTGAAGCACAGGTGTCTGTTGTCATCTGGAGTGAGTTTTACCACTTAAGGAATGTCACCCGGATTAAGCCCTTATTCCTGTCAGAGGATCTGCCATAATTGGTGTATGCTTTTGTCACCTCCAGACTCAATTACTGTAATGCTCTGTACTTCAAGGTCAGTGGGCAACCTTCGCCAGCTTCAGTTGATACAGAATGCTGCAGCAAGGTTCCTGACGGGCCTCTTGCGGTCTGATAATATAACCCCAGTTCTGCACGAGCTACACTGGCTGCCAGTCAGATGGAGGATTGCCTTCAAGGTGGGCTTGCTCCCCTATAAGGCTCTATATGGATCGGGTCTGGGCTACCTGTCTGACCTAATGACACTTGCTTGCCCAGTGCACTCCCTTCAGTCATCTATGGAGGGTTTCCTGGTGGTCCCAAGATCACGCCTAAAAACAGCAGGAGATCATTCTTTTGAAGTGGCGAGACCTGTTCTTTGGAACTCCCTCCCATGAGATTTGAGGGAGGTGCCCTCCATAGAAAGCGTTAAGAAAGGCCTGAAAACACATGTTTTAATCAAGCTTTTAGCATACTGTACATTGATTTTATTGAAACTGAACTGAACCTTTAAGTATAGTTTTTATGATTATTTATGGTATACTGTATATTGTACCGACTCTGATTTGTTAATGTATGTATTACCCTGTTCTGTACATTTGTTACGCGCCCAGAGCCTCTGGGATTGGGTGCTATATAAAAAAATGACTTGACTTGACTATGCCTGTTCAATTGCAATGCCTGCCTTTGTACCAGTGTTACTATACCTGCTCCTTTGTAATGCATACCTTTGTACCAGTGTTATTATTCCTGCTCATTTGCAATGCCTGCCTTTGTACCAGTGTTACTATGCCTGCTCCTTTGTAATGCCTGCCTTTGTTCCAGTGCTACTATGCCTGCTCATTTGCAATGCCTGCCTTTGTACCAGTGTTACTATGCCTGTTCATTTGTAATGTTTCTCTTTTCTGTTTTGTTTGTGAGACAGGTCACTTGTGACAATGGGCTATTCTAGTTCATCTTGCTCTTCAGTATAAAAAATTAAAATGAAATGAACAAGCATTTGTCAATGCCAAATGTTGTCTCACTGGCATTGGCATTGATAGTGCCAGAGTTAGAGATGCATAATAGGAATGGCAGTGAAGTATTGAAGTGACGCCAACCCCACCACCACCCTGTAGAGACTGACAGGCATTGGGGTGTGCCTTTGGGTTTTCAGCTATGACGCTCATGCCATTGTACCTTACTGTACACTGTAGACACTGACAAGTGTTGTGGTGTGCTTTGGGGTCTTTGGGCATTATACTTACCCCATTACATAAGGAAATACGGGAAGGTAGGTGCAGTATAGGAGAATGGGGTGAACTTTGTGGTAGAACACTGCAAGACACACCACGATGCCTGTCACTGGCTGCAGGGTGGGGGTCGGGGTGGAATGGCATGAGTATTACAGCCAATGATCCCAAGTCACACCCCTGACGCCAGTCCCGGTGCTACAGTTGGAAACCCTAACACTGTAGTCGTGTGTTGGTATTTTCACTCCAAATTTTCACCATGGGCTTTTTGTGACCCTACCTCATGAAGAGCGGCACAATCAGTTTGTAAGCTGAAAGGTGGTTTTACAAAGCGGCTATGCCATTTGGCAACACAGGGAAGAAAACACATTTTGGGCAGGAATGTGGAACATAACAATTGTATTGTTCATGAGGAGGCGAACAAAAATGGCAATGTTGAAAATCTGGAGTGAAAAAAATGAAAAATTGGTGGAATCATTAGCATGCATAGAAACTGCGCAACACATGTCCGTAACCCAATTATTTGTGGGAGTTTTTTAGCCACATTTTCAACATAGGTATTTTGGGACCTCCTCATGAACAGTGGCACTGTGATTTTGTTAATGTGTCCCAAAAGGTGATTTCTCACAGCGACCATGCCATTGTGCGCCACAGCTGCGGAAACGCATTTTGGTCAGGCTATGAAAAATGACAGCTGTACCATTGATAAGGAGGTGTGAAAAAATGGCAGTGTTGAAAATCTGGCATGAAAATATCGCAAATTTGTGAAGTTACAAGGGTGCGTGGAAACTGCGCAACGCACGCTTGCAACACAGTCATTTAATGGACTTTCGCCACCAAATTTTCAACATAGGCATTTTAAGACCTCTGCTCATGAACAGTGTCATTGTCATTTCCTCAAACTGTTCCAAAAACTGATTTCGCATAGCAACCATGCAATTCTGAGCTGGACATGTGAAAACACATTTCAGCCAAGATATGTAAAATGACAGCTGTACTGTTCATAATTAGGTAAGAAAAATGACAGTTTTATAAATCTGGAGTGAAAATATTACAAATTCACGAAGTTACGAGCGTGTGTGGAAACTGCGCAACGCATGCTCATAAAACACTCATTTTATTGACTTTCGTCACCAAATTTTCAACATAGGCATTTTAGGACCTCTGCTAATGAACAGTGTCACTGTCATTTTCATAATGTGTCTTGAACATGGATTTCCCACAGCGACCACGCTATTCTGCACTGGAACTGCGAAAACAAATTTCGGCCAGGATGTGAAAAATGACAGCTGTACTGTTCATAAGGAGGTGCAGAACAATGGCAATGTTGAAAATCTGGAGTGAAAATATAAATTCGTGAACTTATGAGCGTGCTAGCAAACTGCACGATGCACACTCGTAGCACAGTCATTTTATGGAATATCGTCACCAAATTTTCAACATAGGCATTTTATTACCTCTGTTCATGAACAGTATCACTGTCATTTTTGTAATCTGTCCCGAACACTGATTTCCCACAGTGACCATGCTATTCTGTGCCGGAAGTGCGAAAACACATCAGCCAGGATGTGAAAAATGACAGCTGTACTGTTCACAAGGAGGTGCGTAAAAATGGCAATGTTAAAAATCTTGCATGAAAATATTGTAAATTCGTGAGATTCTGAGCATGCGCATTAACGTAACTATGAGGACGTTTTCCAGAGTAAAAAAAAACATCAGCAGGACAGTTTTTTGTTTTACAGGGTACCAGCGCTGGGGTGGGCTCCCAGCATACCACCAAGTGTTTTTTTTTTGAGGGGATGCAGTAGCTGACAGAGGGATTGGGCACCCCGTCAGCACATCTGGAAGGGAGTGGAGGACACGAGCCATGGGGATTGGGCACCCCTGGCACAGAAGAAAGGGTGGGACATCATGCCGATGGGAGTGGGCTCCCCGTCAGCAGATCTAACTGGGGAAGAGGGAACTGAAGCCGACCAGGGACTAGGGCCCCATCGAGAAAAGCGTTTTAGGCGGCATGATGCCGAGGGGATTGGGCACCTCATGGCACACAGTGGAAATGACGAGGGGAATTATGCCAAAGGGGAGTGGGCTCCCTATTGGCATTGTGACAGGCGGTGGTGGCAGTCACTGCCCGCCATGTTGCCTGCACGTCGGGAGTCGTGATGTGGTCATGCTGCATGAGAGCTTCGCTCTCATTGCAGTGGACCTTTTCTCAGATGTTGTGGCCGCATTAGATATGCAGGGTGTCGGCTCCTGCTGCTGGCTGCTTGGGGAATGAGGGACGCACCTACTGATGCATGCCCTGCATTCGCCCAACAGTGACCACGCCTCCAAATCTGCTACTACTGCAATATGATGGCTGCGTATGCGCGAGCCAACATAACAATGAAAATGGAGCTATCTGCCACTTTTATCATCGTGTTTTTAAATGCTGCCCACTTTTCTTCTGCACCCCTAACTTCATTATGTCCTTCATACTATTTTCCAGTGTTCCCCTCATTTTGCTGATATCCCCCTTTTTAAAGTCCCATAACCTTATCCTTTTTGTCCCGTTGCCTGTCCTCAACTGTTCCTCCAGTGCTACTGTCCTGTGGTCGCTGGAACTGAGTGGTTCCAGGACAGCTACATTCTGAATTCTCATACTGTTGGGGAGTACCAGATACAACAGAGTCTTCACTCTTGTTGAGCCCTGAACTAATTGCTCTAGAAATGCCTCCAGACAGGCATCCACCAAAATCTGATTTCTAATACTAGCCACAGTCAGAACTTTCCATTACACATCCGGCATGTTGAAATTCCCATCAACTACTACTTCCCCTGGACTTGCTGCCCTCATGTTTCTCCCAGTGCCCTGTTGGTTTCTGGATCCTGGCCCGCTGGCTTGTAGACAACCTTGATCTAGATAAGGTTCCCCTTCCTGGTTCCTACTGGTAACCACAAGGTTTCCAATTCCCCTGACTCCCCCCCCCCACTGACTACCTATTTCTATTGCCTCAATTCTCTCCTTAACATACAGCACCACATCTCCTCCCTTCGCCTTCACCCTGTTTTTTCAGAATAAGGTGCAGGCTAGTATAGTCATGTCCCAGACATGGGTTTGAGTTTGTCCATGTCTCACAGCTCAGCATCATGGACACAGGGGGGAGGGAGGTGAGCACTACTCCCTTCACAAAAGAAAGGGTCCTACAAGAGCTTGCTAAGCTCAGGGTGGATAAAGCAATGGGACCTGATGGCATACATCCGAAGGTACTTAAGGAGCTAAAGGTGGAACTAGCAGAGCCATTAGCAGAACTATTTAGTGAGTCTCTGAGCACAGGAGAGGTCCCAGAAGTCTGGAGAAGGGCTCATGTGATCTCACTCCACAAGAGTGGTAGCAGGGAGGAGGCAGGGAACTACAGACCAGTCAGTCTTACCTCAGTAGTGGGCAAGATTATGGAGGCACTCCTTAAGGAAAGGATAGTGCAACACCTGGAATCCATAGGGGCACAGGATCCAAGACAGCATGGGTTTACAAAAGGAAGGTCCTGTCAAACTAATCTCAATATTTCTTTGACTGGGTAACCAGAGTGGTGGACCAAGGGGGCAGTTGATGTCAGCTACCTTGACTTCAGCAAAGCTTTTGACACTGTTCCACATAGAAGATTGATAAATAAGCTGGGTAGGCTCGAGGGTGGGTCGAAGTTGGTCAACTGGGTGGCAAACTGGTTGACAGGCAGAAAACAGAGAGTGATGGTAAATGGTATACAGTCAGAAGAGATGCAAGTCACAAGTGGGGTACCTCAGGGATCAGTCCTGGGGCCAGTCCTCTTCAACATCTTCATTAGTGACCTTGCAGATGGACTAGAGGGTAAGGCTTGTCTGTTTGCAGATGACACCAAGATCTGCAGCAGAATAGATGATCCAGATGGGGTGGGCAGAATGAGAAGAGATCTGGATAAACTAGCAAAATGGTCAGAAGAGTGGCAACTGGGATTTAATGCAAAGAAGTGCAAAATCATGCACATAGGGAAGAGAAACCCTGAAGCCACCTATAGGCTGGGAGGGGTTGCTAGCAGTCACAAAGGAAGAAAGAGACTTGGGCATCATCATCACTGATGACCTGAAATCATCAAAGCAGACCTCTAAAGCAGTAGGAAAGGCTAGGGGTGTTAGGGTGTATTAGTAGGGGTATCACAAGTCGTAAGAGGAGGTAATAATCCCTCTTTACAAGACACTGGTTAGGCCCATCTGGAGTACTGTGCAGTATTGGAGCCACACCTTCACAAGGACATTAACCACATTGAGGCAGTCCAGAGAAGGGCAACCAAAATGGTGCAGGGACTGCATCAGAAGACATATGAAGACAGATTAACAGAGCTCAATATGTATACCCTTGAGCAAAGGAGGGAGAGAGTGATATGTTCGAGGCATTCAAACACCTCAAGGGCATTAACAAGGTGAAAGAGTCTAACATGTTTAAATATAAGAAAAATAGCAGGACAAGAGGACACAGCATGAGATTAGAGGAGGCCGATTAAGGGGAATGTGAGAAATTCTTTCACAGAAAGGGTGGTGGATGCATGGAATGGCTTACCACAAGAAGTGGTGGCTATGAATACAATGCAGGGCTTCAAACAGGCATGGGATAGGCATAAGGGAGCAATACAAATGACTATGAATAGATAGGCCACTGACAGAGCAAAGGCCGATGGCACATTTATAAGGTAGAAAAAGAAATGGGCAGACTGGATGGGCCTTGCGGTCCTTATCTGCAGTCAACTTCTATGATTCTATGTTTCTCTGTTACTGCCACCAGATTATGTCCCTCGTCCATGACCAGTGCCTGAAGTTCCAGCATTTTGTTACCCAGACTGCTACCATTGGCACATACCATTTTCCAACATCCCCCCCCTTTTTCCTTTTTTCATGAGTTGAATTGATCCTGCGGAGTTCAGTTGTGGAAGGTCAGAAAGGTCTTCTATGTTTGTAGCATTCGTTTTGTGGCATTTTGTGAGTGCCTTGCCACTGTGACTCCCCCATACTAGTTTAAACTAACTATGGTGTTGTGCCAGCCTTTCTCCCAGAACCCTGCTGTCCTCTTTGCTGGGGTGCAATCTGTCCTTATTGAACAACATCCAACCCCACTAACTTGGGCCCCAGTCAACAAAAAATGAAAATAACTCTTCCCCGCACCAACTCTTTGGTCATGCATTGAGCAGGAACACGTGGAACTGTTCCCTTTGGTTCAGGTATGGCCATGATATTACCTCAAAGAAGGCTTCTTCGTCTACTCTCTCCTTCATTACCTTTTCTGGATCACAGAAGTCTGCCTTCACCTGTTCCATGCTCCACTTGTTCAGATCATTCATGCCCACATGCACAATCAGATATGGCCTTTCCACCCCTTCACCTATGAGCTCCACCACCTTGGCATTAAGTCTGTCTGCTGTTGCCCAGGTAACAGCACACCACCTCCTTACCATTGGGTTGAGACCCAGTTCCCTTCCATTGCCCCTGACATCTGAGTCCCCCACTATGTGTACCTTCCTATTGCCCCCTTTAGGGCTTCATCCTCCCACTGTTCTGCTCTCTGGCAGAGCCTGCCTGATGGACATGCTAGCTCCCTTGTATCTCCTTGTGAGAGAGTGAGGGACCTCCTGTTGAAACAGGGTGAACCTATTGCCTGTGCATAGCCCTGGTTCCATAGGCATAATCAGGATTCAAAAAATAAGCCTAACATAGAAACAGAAACAGAATTTGATGGCAGATAAGGTCTGCTTGGCCTATCTAGTCTGCTCATTCCTCCCTACCTACACGATTATCACAGACTGCACCCAATCTACAGCTCTTTGTCCCTCCCCCCCCTTCCATTCCACTAAGATTCCCTTGTGCTTATCCCATGCATTCTTGAACTCCACCACTGTTTTTGCCCTCACCACCTCCGCTGGAAGGCTGTTCCAGGAATCCACCACTCTTTCTGTGAAGAAGTACTTCTTAACATCTCTCCTGAATCTACTCCCCCTCCCCAAGCTTCATAACATTTTCCCTTCTTTTTCAGCAGCTATTCTTCTGAACAATATTTCCCTCTTGTACCTTATTTACCCCCGTGAGGTATTTAAAAGATCTCTATCATATTCTCCCAGGCCCCTCTCCCTCCAATCTTCAAGGTGTACATATTGAGGTCCTTTAGTCTTTCCTCTTAGGGCTTTTGATGCAGACCCTGCACCATTTTAATTGCTCTCCACTGGACTACCTCAGCTCTGTCTATGACCTTCCAGAGATGTGATCTCCAGAACTGGACACAGTACTCTAGGGCTGCCCTATCAGCAATCTATACAGAGGTAACACCACCTCCCTCTTTCTGCTGGTGATACCACTCCCTATGCACCCCAGTATTCCACTTGCCCTCCCTACTGTCTTGTCGCACTGTTTGCCACCTTTAGATCATCCAATATGTTTATCTCCAGGTCTCTTACCTGCTTGGTGGTTGTCAATACCACTCCACCCCTTTTGTATTCCTCTTCTGGGTTTCTGTGCCCTAAGTGCATTATTTTGCATTGAAACTTAGCTGCCATACCTTTGACCACTCCTCTAGTTTTCTCAGGTTTCTGCTTATCCTTTCCACCACCCCACCCCTCCCCCAGAGTGTCCACACAATTTGGTGTCCTCTGCAAAGAGGGGACCTTCCTTTCCAGCTCCTCTACAATGTCTCTAATAAAGACATTAAAGAGGACCAGTCCAAGCACTGATCCCTGAGGCATCTTGCTGGTCACCCTCCCTTCCCCGGAGTGAGCTCTGTTTACCACCACCCTCTGTCACCTATCCCTTAACCAATTTCTTATCCAGTTTACCACCTTTGGACCCACTCCTAAGATACCCAGCTTGATTATTAGTCTCCTGTGTGGAATGGTATCAAAAGCCTTACTGAAATCTGGGTAGTCCATGTCATTAAGTCATTTGTCACCCAGCCAAAGAAATCTATCAGATTCATTTGACATGACTTCTACCCTGTGAAGCCATGCTGCTTCAGGTCTTGTAAACCGCTGTATTCAAGATATTACACAGTCATTTTCTTCACCGGTGATTCCATTAACTTTCCCACCACCCATGTAAGGCTGACTGGCCTGTAATTACCAGCCTCCTCTCTACTACCACTTTTGTGAAGTGGGACTACATCTGCCCTCCTCAAGTCCTCCAGAACCACTCCTGTTTCCAGTAAGCTGTTAAATTGTACTGTTAGAGGTGCAGCCAGTATTTCCCTGAGCTTCCTCAATACCCTTGGATGCACCCCATCAGGCCCCATTGCTTTGTCCACCTTCAGATTAGCGAGTCCCTTCAGAATTTTCCTCCAAAAGAGGACTAGTGTCCACCTCCCTCCCAACAAAGCATCTGTTACTTTTTTGTGGCCCCTCTCCTTCTCCTTCCTTTGTGAACACTGAACAAAAGTATTTGTTCAGGGTTTCTGCCTTTTCCTGTTCCCTCTCTACAAAGCCCCCTTCCACCCCATCCAACTCGAGTGGTGTTATGCAATGCCAGGTCTATTAAGAACAAGACAGAAATTATTGATGATCTTGTTGGGACAGCAGACCTGGCTTGCATCACCGAGACCTGGCTTGATGACACGCAGGTCCCATTTTGGAGGCAACTGTCCCAGCCAGTTTTTCGGTGATACATCACTCGAGATTGGACCGCAGAGTCAGGGGGGTGGTGTAAGCGTGTGGGTTCAATAACAGACACCAGTCCTTAAATCAAGTGCATAAAAAATGCTTGGGTAGCATTTATCATTTTATTTTCCAAAAAATGATAAAAATTAACTGTTCAAAAAAATATTTACAGTAAATAAATGGGTGTTTAAACTTTCACCAAAACAACAACAAATAAAACAAAACAAAATAATCAGGCTAGTCTTTCCTCAGACTCCTGCTCGTTTCTGTATATTCAGTATTTCTTCCCACTCTGGTGTGTAGGCACTCCACCTCTCTCCCTTGCTTGGTCAGAAGAAGCTGACCAGCACACCTGAATTAGCCTCCTGGTGGGAGGTTAATATAGCACAAATATCATGACATCATTGACATGTGACTATCAATTATACCCAAAACCTTATTTCTCTTCTCTGGAACTTAAGATAGGCTTCAGTTTCTCTAAATCTAAAGCTTATGGTGTCTTTTTTTTCAACATAATATTAGCAATACTCTGTAGGTACTCATTTTAACTTAGAGGAACCTTAATTGGTGGTGAAAGCATCATCAAGGACCTTTTAGCCCCTCCCCTTTTAATGACATCATCACACCACTTCTATATTAGCAGCCATTTTCTAGGCTACCAGCTCTATAGAAGCCATCTTTTGCTACCTGCCACCATTTCAGGTAAAGTAACCAAGAAAAGCAAACTTGTTTATAGAGGACTGTATTTAAACACATTTTTATGTTTTACATTTCTCCACCCCCATGGCAGCTCTGCCATTTCAGCAGTCAGCAAACATTGCACTATTTCACTCCCCATACTGTACTTCACTTCTTGATAGCTTTGAACAACACAATAACAAGTCAAACACCCCTTATCATGACTTTATACACAGGAACAGTCTGCACTAATGCTGCAGTCCTTATTTTAACTTTTATTTACTCTCTTTTTTTTAGGCAGCAAAGTGAGATCTACAGCAAGCAGCTGCAGGGAGAGTTTTCTTTCTCCTTGCAACAGCCTGCTTGCTCATCTTCAACCTTGCAGAGACTTGCTTTAAATGGGGCTGTCTGGTAATCTGCTCTGGTGTTGGAAACACTCTTGATTCTTGGGGGATTCAAAATCTTCCACAGAATCTACATAGCTGGAGGCTTTAAAGGGGATCTGCTTTTAACTTCATGAGACAGTTTTGATAGTTAGAATGACAACAGATTAAAGGTACAGCACAGATAGAACAGAATTGTCAGGTTGGCCACCCTGACAAGAAATTAAGGATAGACAGAAAAGTTTAAGAGAATAGGACAGAGTGAAAAGAATAAATGTTTTATTTTAATTTTATGTTGACATTCTCATCCTGCCACATTCCTCCCCATTCAAGAGGGCAACATTATTATGATGCCCAGTCCTATAACCCTAGGAAGGGTTGGAACTTCCGCCCACCCACTCCAGAAGTTCCCCTCAGGGACCCTTAAACAAATGGAACAATTACCTAAAGGTAATTGAGGTAATTATATATCCAAACAATATTGTTTCAATTAACTACTATTCCCTGAGGTGTGTACAACACAAACTGAGGCATACATTTTACAGTTTGTAACAATCACAAAACATTATATACAGAACATCAAATATTTCCTGAAACAGTGTTGTCTGCACCAAACCTGGACAAGAAATCCACATTTTTATGCTGGGACCCTGCCCTATGTGTCACCGTAAATTTATAGGGCTGTAGAGACAGATACCACCTCATGATTCTCATGTTTTTATCTTTCATGAGGTTCAGCCAACACAGTGGATTGTGATCTGTCACTATTGTGAACTCATTTCCCAAAGATAGTATTTTAAAGCCTCGATGGCCCATTTCATGGCCAGGCACTCTTTTCTACCGTTGAGTACCTCCTTTCCCTTTCATGGAGCTTCCTACTTAGAAAAGGATGGGATGCTCTCATGTTTGTCCTGCTGTGTAAGAACTGCTCCAATGCCTGTGTCAGAGGCATCTGTCTGAACCTCAAAAGGTCTGGAGAAATCTGGACTGTGAAGAACTGGTGCAGAGCATAAAATTGCCTTTATTTGTCTAAAAGCCTTGTCACAGTCAGCTGTCCATTTAACCTTGGTGGGAAAACAATTCTTAGTGAGGTTTGTAAGGGGGGTGGCAATGGTAGAGAAATCCGAAATAAACCGGCGATAGTAACTGGCCAGGCCTAAGAATGAACGTACATGTTTTTTTGTATTAGGCACAGGACTGTTTGCCCTTGTGAGATGCAGTACACTTTGATCTGACTGTTCACTCTCTTGCATCTGCTAGGGTGTTTATGCTGCAACACCCCCTGGTACGCCTCCCAAGCAGCCTCGACGCACCAGGTTGAATCCCACTTCTGACACCAGTGTAAGCGTGTGGGTTCAATAACAGACACCAGTCCTTAAATCAAGTGCATAAAAAATGCTTGGGTAGCATTTATCATTTTATTTTCCAAAAAATGATAAAAATTAACTGTTCAAAAAAATATTTACAGTAAATAAATGGGTGTTTAAACTTTCACACCAAAACAACAACAAATAAAACAAAACAAAATAATCAGGCTAGTCTTTCCTCAGACTCCCTGCTCGTTTCTGTATATTCAGTATTTCTTCCACTCCTGGTGTGTAGGCACTCACACCTCCTCTCCTTGCTTGGTCAGAAGAAACTGACCAGCACACCTGAATTAGCCTCCTGGTGGGGAGGTTAATATAGCACAAATATCATGACATCATTGACATGTGACTATCAATTATACCCAAAACCTTATTTTCTCTTCTCTGGAACTTAAGATAGGCTTCAGTTTCTCTAAATCTAAAGCTTATGGTGTCTTTTTTTCAACATAATATTAGCAATACTCTGTAGGTACTCATTTTAACTTAGAGGAACCTTAATTGGTGGTGAAAGCATCATCAAGGACCTTTTAGCCCCTCCTTTTAATGACATCATCACACCACTTCTATATTAGCAGCCATTTTCTAGGCTACCAGCTCTATAGAAGCCATCTTTTGCTACCTGCCACCATTTCAGGTAAAGTAACCAAGAAAAGCAAACTTGTTTATAGAGGACTGTATTTAAACACATTTTATGTTTTACATTTCTCCACCCCATGGCAGCTCTGCCATTTCAGCAGTCAGCAAACATTGCACTATTTCACTCCCATACTGTACTTCACTTCTTGATAGCTTTGAACAACACAATAACAAGTCAAACACCCCTTATCATGACTTTATACACAGGAACAGTCTGCACTAATGCTGCAGTCCTTATTTTAACTTTTATTTACTCTGTTTTTAGGCAGCAAAGTGAGATCTACAGCAAGCAGCTGCAGGAGAGTTTTTTTCTCCTTGCAACAGCCTGCTTGCTCATCTTCAACCTTGCAGAGACTTGCTTTAAAATGGGGCTGTCTGGTAATCTGCTCTGGTGTTGGAAACACTCTTTGATTCTTGGGGATTCAAAATCTTCCACAGAATCTACATAGCTGGAGGCTTTAAAGGGATCTGCTTTTAACTTCATGAGACAGTTTTGATAGTTAGAATGACAACAGATTAAAGGTACAGCACAGATAGAACAGAATTGTCAGGTTGGCCACCCTGACAAGAAATTAAGGATAGACAGAAAAGTTTAAGAGAATAGGACAGAGTGAAAAGAATAAATGTTTTATTTTAATTTTATGTTGACATTCTCATCCTGCCACAGGTGGCTATCTGTTTTAGATTAGAATTGGGCCTTACTGATGTACCAGTTGAGGGGGCCAAATCATTTGAGTTTACCACAGTAGCAGGTGTGGGCTGCAGGATCATTCTCATCTATCGTCCACCCGGGGGTGAGAAAATGTTCCTGCAGGAAGTCACAGACTTCATTGTCGACATGACATTGGAGTCACCCAGGCTGATGGTCCTGGGTGACTTCAATGCCTGGGTTGACGATGAACTCTCGCAGTTTGGTCAAGACTTCCTCCAACTTATACATTCATTGGGGTTCCCATGGGTAGTTACTTCTGCTACTCATAAGCAAGGTCACTCTCTCTTGATCTGGTCTTCCTCCTGGGGATCAAGTCCTTCGACTTGGTGGTGGAACCAGTCATATGGTCCGATCACTACACAGTGAGGTTCAATTTCCAGCCCCCCCCCATAGGCCTCCCCTGTGGAGATGGTCAAATACCACCCATTGAGGGGAGTAACTTCTGAAGGCCTTCAGGCGGTATTAGACCTATCGGGAGTTTCGTGGGCAGGCGAGGACCCAGAAAGTCTAGTTTTGGCCTATAATAAAGCTATCACTGAGGCCCTGGATTCTGTCACCCCAGTCCATGTCCGTCCGCTCTCTCTCTCCACCCTCAGTTCCCTTGGTTTGATGGAACTTTGAGGGAGTTGAGATGAGTCAGACGAAGGTTAGAACGTCGCTGGCAGAAATCGGCCCTTGATGCCGACAACCTTAGGTTGATAGATCATTTTCAATGCTATCAATCAGCAATCAAGCGTAAGAATGCAGAGTTCCTGTCAGGTGAGATTGCTACGGCTCAAAATTGACCAGCTCAGCTCTTTCGAACCGTAGACAGGTTGTGCAACCCATCCTGTCTGCAGGTTCGAAGAGCATTTTCACAAGATAAGTGTGAGGAGTTTGCTCTATTTTTTGCGGATAAGGTGGCCGACATCAGGACCGAAATCTGCTCGCGTCTTCTATGGGAGTTGATGGTGTGTCGGTATTTGATCACTTCCTCTCGGTCACCCTGGAGTTCTTTTGACCGGCCGGAGATGGGGGATATCATGCGGATTGTCCAGAATTTGCGGCCAACATGCTGTAGTTTGGATCCAGGCCCTACACGCCTATTATTGGGGTGTATTGACTTTATCAGCCCGATCCTTGCACAGATTGTTTGGTGCTGCTTATAGTCAGGAGAATTCCCTAGCTCCCTGAAGGAAGTGGTGGTGACACCGCTTCTTAAGAAAGCTTCTTTGGACCAGAACAACTGTACTAATTACAGACCTATCTCTAATCTTCACTTTGTTGGTAAGGTGATTGAGAAAGTGGTTGCGCTGCAACTGGAGAACCATCTTACCATCCATGATATCTTCGATCCTCTTTCTCCAGTCAGGCTTCTGGAAGAGACATAGTACTGAGACTGCTCTGGTTCAGGTGCTCGATGATCTCCTCATGGCAAGGGACCAGAAATGCTGTTCCATCTTGGCACTTCTGAATCTCTCTTCAATGTTTGACACTATGGACCATGGGGTGCTGCTTGAGCGCTTGAGGGTTATCTGTGGCCTGACTGGTCCAGTTCTCAGATGGTTTCATTCTTTCCTTGCCAGCAGGTCTCAGAGGGTGGTATCTGGGATTTTTTCCTCTGAATCATTCTGTCTGCCATGTGGGGTCCCTCAGGGCATGGTGCTGTCTCCCATGTTGTTCACAGTGTATTTTCTGCCCCTCAGAGATATTGTAAGATGATATGGGCTGAGGTTTCACTGCTATGCTGATGACACCCAGCTCTATCCATCTTTTGCACCCGACCAGGATAGTGCAGTCTCATTGTTTAACAGCGGTCAGGCGGAGATCCGTGACTGGATGAAGGTTAGCTGGTTGAAATTGAATTCCAGGAAGACTGAGGTGTTGGTAGTGGATCCGGGGCACCGGATAGAGAGGCAGGTGGTGGGTTTACCATCTGGGCTTTGGCTTGATGGTGTACAATTGCCTGCCTCTGAACGAGTGTGTGATCTGGGGGTGGTTTTTGATGATGGGATAATGCTGCGTGCCCAGGTGTTGGCAGTTATCAAGTCCTCCTTTTACCACCTTAGGAACATCGCCAGAATTAAGCACCTTGTTCTGTCCGATAATTTGCCCACGTTGATCCATGCCTCTGTGACCTCACGTCTTGATTACTGTAACTCCCTTTACCTGGGGCTTCCAGGGGTTGATATCCGCCACTTGCAGCTGGTGCAGAACGCAGTGGCTCGGTTGTTGACTGGGTCGTTGCGCTCTAGTCATATTACTCCTGTGCTGCGTGTTCTGCACTGGCTGCGTTTACAGTGGTGGATCACCTTTAAGGTCAGTTTACTGACCTATAAAGCCCTGCATGGACAGGGACCGAGTTGTCTGCAAGAGCTCCTGGTTCCCTACAGCCCCGGCCGTCCTCTCCGCTTGTCTGATGAGGGGTTGTTAGAAGTTCCCAGGGTGCATTTAAAAACATCTGGGACCCGGGCATTTATGTTTGTGGCACTATCCCTGTGGAACTCTCTACCTCGTCAGATTAGAGAGTGCAGGACCGTGGAGAGCTTTAAAACCAGCCTGAAAACACATCTTGTCCAACAGGCTTTTAATGATTGGTATTTATGAATGGGAAAAGTTTTAAATTGAAGCTGAATGTATGCAAGATCTTTAAATTATTTGTGATGTGTTTTTATGTGCAGCGCTTTAATACTGAAAATGTGCCATATAAATAAAAAAGATTATTATTATTATTTTTAACCTTACAATCCCACCCCAGGGCTTACTCTTTTCACTTCTATACCTAAAAAATGTCTTGTCCTTTTTTGTTACCTCCTCAGCTATTCTCCAGTTTGTGCCATTGTGCTTCTTACTGCTTCCCCTGCTTCCCCTGATACACCTTCCTATCCTCCTTTCTCTGCATCTCCTTATACCTTCTGAATGCTACCCTTTTAGCTTTTACCAATTCAGACATCTCTTTTGAGAACCATAGTGGCTTTTCCCTCTTGCTTTTGCTCACTTGTTTGACACAAAGGTTTGTTGCCTTTACAATGCTCCCTTTTAGCTTTCCTCACTGTTTCTCCACCCCACCCAGGCCATCCCCTCTGCTAGGTCATCCCTGAATATCCACCCATCGTTATAAAATCTTCCTTCCTGAAGTCCAAGACCCTCATCCTTGTGGAGTTCAGTTATGCAACCATAATTATATTGAACCACACTGATACCCAAGAGGCCTCCCACCTTGATATCTACAATATTGTTCCTGCTAGTGAGTACCAGGTCCAGTATTGCCCCATCGTGAATGGGTTCACTGACTACTTGCCTGAGAAATGCTCCCTGCAGAAAGTCCAGGATGTTCCTGCTTCTAGCCGAAGCCACTGCTGGGAGGCTCCAATCTACATCTGGCAGATTAAAGTCCTCCACCAGCTGCACCTCCCCCTTTTAAGCCATCTTGCCAATGGCTTCCACCAGAACCTTATCTGATTCCTTCCCCTGTGCAAGAGGTCTGTAGATCACTGCAGTGCACATAGTGGTTGTATTTCCTGTCTCTTGGGTGACCCACAGTACCTCTGCCTCCCCCTGTATTCCCTGTACCTCTGTTGCTTTTATGTTTTCCCCTTGCATGAAGCACCACACACCATCCTTTTCTTCCCACCCAGTCCTTCCTAAACAGAGTATATGGTCATGCCCCAGTCATGGTTTTCAGTGCATCATGACTCGGTAATGGACACAATATTCAGGTTGGCCTCTACCCTGAGGTCTATAGGTCCTGAATCTTATTTCCTAGACATCAAGCATTCACACATGGTCTTCCAGATTTTGTTTCAACTCTGCTTATTGCCCCCATTTTACGTTTGCTGCACTTGCGTACCAAACATTTTGTGACAAGTACAAGGGGACTTCGGGCGGGGGTCACTGTTGAGCCCATTGCAGCTGAAACTGTAAGGGGATTGGTAGTCTAGACTAATTACCACACACTGTGGTCCTGAAGCCACTTGCTTCTTGGTGGGTGGAAACTTTGTGAACTTCAAAGGACCAAAGTCACTCCAATCAGAGAGGGCTTTGTTACTTTGATTTGCATGGAGCCAGTCAGAAAAGAGCTGATCGGCTGTCAACACCAGCAGCATGCCTTTGCCCACCCTCACTACTACATCTTTCTCCCAGTCCCCACCAGGTGTCTCACCCACCGGTCCGCCCTTCCCATCTTTAAAGAAATGGTGTTGTACCGGAAAACAGACGAGGATACTTATTACACTCTTGACAGACATGAAATTGGCACAGACAGTAGAAAAACCCTAATAGGAAATCTCGAAACAGATTGTTTTTAAAAGGTCCTAAGTTTCTTTCTAGGGTTTTTTTTGTTTTGTTTTGTTGTTGAGTGTTTCCTGTTGCCTGGTCCCCCACCCATGTCTTTAAGATACCCTCCAGCATACATTCTCCCTCCTGTCCCATTCCCAACCAATCCCATTGACCAGAAACATTTCATTGTTTTCCCTTGCATTGCAGTCTCATCTCAAAGGTGCCAAAACTTGAAAATTTGTTTGGAGGGGAGGATGCCAGTTGATTGAGATTGGTGAGAGTGAGAGGCCAATGACAGTTTAAACCCCAGGAAACACTCAGTATGCTTAAACTAATGCAGTCAGCCTTCAGTGTTGAACTGCCATGGAGAGAATGGAATGTATGTAAATGATGGAACTCTTATTTGCTCATGCCAGTTTTATACTGCTGCCCCCTAGTAACTGTTGTGTTCTGATCAACGCTCAGATTAATTTCTCTGCTTGCCAGTTTAGACGCCTCGGAAAGCTCTCCTCAATTTTCTGGAATTACTTTATTTTTGAGAAGTTCATTGTTAAATTTATTTTGATCATTTCTGCTGCCCTTTTTAAGGTTAGTTAGTTTAGTGGGTTTTTAGTTTCTTTTGCGGTTCTTCAGTGGTTCCACAGAACAGAGGGGAATTGTCTCTCCCAGTGTTTTTGTTAACCACATAAATCATTATTTTGTATTAGCATTCCGGTTCCTGTCTAGATTCCGTAACGTTACTACATTTGTTTAAATTGTATTTTCTGACTGACAGCAGATCCTTCTCCTGTCAATAACAGTCTGTCTTCCCAGTTCCCAGTTTTGTTTTCTTGGGTGGATCCAACCATCTTTGGGTATTTTACTCTATTTGATCATCGGTTTGGGAACCGATCATTTTTCTGTGCCTTCATGTTTTTGTGTCTGACATCCATGTCAGAGACACTAAAACAAAAGAAAAAGACAGGACCTACTGGGTTTAAAAACTGTATTAGCTGTGGGAAAATTGTGGCTAAGGCTGCTTGGCACAATTTGTGTATTGTTTACTTGGGACCCAGTCATACATTCATAAATTGTGAAATCTGTAAATCTTTCTGTTCTAAAACTTTAAAAAGAGAGCGAAAAAAATTGGAGGAAGTGGCCACTCCTGCTTCTCCCTCAAAAACTACAGAGGAGGCTTCTGCTTCAAAAAAAGAAAAAACAAGTCAGTGGGCCCAAAAAACACAGATAAACCTGACTCTTCTAAGGCAAAAAGGCCACTAGAACAGGCTGCAGAACTGGTTCCGGTAAAAAGAAAGTATAAAGAAAAACATACCACTGCACCACCTGCTGAAAAAGTAGTGCTCTCCCTGGACAGACCAGCAATACCCTCAGCTGAGGACATTGCCAAGGCCCTGCAAATCCTGCAGGCCCTCCAGACTGTTGGTCCTTTGGCCTCTCCATCACTTCCACCAGTCCCTACCTCAGTTCCCATGAACTGACATACACGTATGAGGAACGAGAAGCAGAGGAAGAGGATGAGGAAGTAAAACCCATCAAACCTGAGGTCTCCTCAGAGCAGGACTTTGATTCCCCTTCCTGGGGACCAAAGGACTACTCATCTCACAATTCTGAACCTCTCCATCCAAGAGACAGGGGAAGATGAAGAGGAGGCCAATTTTCTAGACTTGATGGGCCTTGCCCCTACCAAGAGGCTTTTATTACCTGTACACAAGTTTCTCAGAAAGGCTGTACTAAAGATTCTACAATCCCCCCACCTCTGTGCCAGGGGTAGACAGTTGACAAAAAATATCAGCTAGACAGGTCTAACGTTGATTTCCTCTTCACCCACTCTGACCTCGAGGGGGTGGTACAGGCTGTTGCATGGGACAAAGTCAGAGTACCATTGGCATCCCACCTTCCTGATCCAGACTCCAGGAAAATTGATGCCATGGGCAAAAAGGGGTACCTGGTAACCTCATTCTTGGTGAGACAAGTCAATTATATGGCTTATGTGGCTTAGTACCTGAAAGCCTTGTGGTCTACAGTCCTGGCCATGACTGATAAACTGTCTGGGGAAGTGGCAGTTGATTTGGCTGAAATGGCCAGAACAGCACTGGATGCCACCAAATACCAGTTTCATGTGGCTGGGGATGCCAATGACACTGCAATCAGACTGATGGCCCTTATTGTTTCTATAAGGCGGCATGCATGGCTCAGGACTACAAATCTCTCTCAAGGCACCCAGACTAAGGCCATGGATTTTCCGTGTGAGAACAACTCACTATCTGGGGACAAGACAGAGGCCTATATGAAAAAAGTGGAGGAGTACAATACCACTTACAGAAGCAGTTCTGCAAGTGGCCTTCCACTTCTTACAGGTCCCAGTACAGTGGAGGCAGGGATACGGAATCCTACTCCAGGCCTTTTTTCCAGGCCCAAGCTACTACAAACTACCAGCAGACCAGGGTGTACTTCAGAGATAGAGGTAGAAGGACCATGAGAAGGTCTGAACCAGCTCCTCAGGCAAAGGCCCAGCCCAAGCAGAACCCCTGATGCGTTTGTACAGGTCGCCTCCCGCCCACTTTCTGTAGGAGGCAGGCTGGCTCATTACTTCCAGGCATGGCTTGCCATCACCACCGACAGGTGGGTCCTGGAGGTAGCGAGCCAAGGGCTGTCTCTAAGTTTCAAATCACTTAAGCTGTGAAGCACAAGTTTTTCTCCTGCAACTGCAGCAGAAAGGACTCTTCTGGAGTCAGAGGTAGCCAACTCCTGCTCATCAGAGCAGTGAAGCCTGTCCCCCTATCACAAAGGGACAAGGGTTTCTATTCTAGGTATTTCCTCACCAAGAAGAAAAATGGGGATTGGCGACCCATCCTGGATCTCAGACTCCTGAAAAAGCATTTGTCAAAACCAAAGTTCAGGATGATCACTCTGGCCATGATAATCCTAACTTTACAGCAAGGGGACTGGCCGGCATCATTGGATTTCAAAGATGCCTATTTTCACATCACAGTACAACCAGGTCTCAGAAAGTACCTAAGGTTCAGACTCCCTTCAGGCCATGATCAGTTCTCAGCCATGCCCTTCAGCCTAACTTCATCCCCCAGAGCATTCACAAAGTGTCTAGCAGTGGTAGTGGCCTGCTTGAGAAGGCAAGGGGTCAAAGTATTCCCGACCTAGATGACTGGCTAGTCATAGAACAGTCCCCTCAGCATACCAGATACTCCCTGGCTCTCGCTGAGAGCACACTTGAGTCTCTGGGATTTCTGATAAATGCCCAGAAGTCCCAGGTAGAACCTGTACATGTCTTGGACTTCATAGGGGCAGAGTTGGACACCTTGCAGGGAAGAGCATTCCTTCCCAAGGACAGGGTAAATAGCATTCTGGTACTGGCAGGGTCCTTTAACTCAAACAGACTCAGGCCAGCAAAACATTTTTTACAGTTACTGGGCCACATGGCAGCAGCTATGGCAGTGGTCCCAGGCTCAAAATTCCAAATGAGGGACATCCAGTTCCACCTAAGGGCTTATTGGTCCCAAAGGAGAGACTGTCTAGCCAAGTTGGTACCTATTACAAGGACACTGTTACAAGCCTTACAGTGGTGGCTAAACAGACAGAACCTCAAGAGAGGAATTCTCTTCTGAAAAGAGGATCCATTAGTTGTACTTATCACAGATGCCTCTCTCCAGGGTTGGGGGGCACAAGCTCTAAACCTCAGAGCCAGTGGTGCATGGTACCCCCAAGAATCACTTCTACATATAAACTTGTTAGAGCTCAGTGTTGTATTTGGTGACTGAAAATAAGTATCTTAAACACATCAGGGTCTTGGTAATAAGAAAACACATCACGCTGAAATCTAGGCCTTCTCTGTTTACTTCTATTCAGCACAGACATAAGGGGAAAACTGAAAACAAACACAGACACAGACACAGGAAGACTCACAGGCTAGCAGGAAATACATTTCTTAAAGTTGTACTGTCTCTTAACAGTTCTTAAAGCTGTACTACACATAACAATCCCTCCTGACTTAGCTGTAAAGTACATAAGTAAATAATTCAGAAGTAAATATGAAACTATTAAAGTTATTACTGCAATGGCCCTTTAGTTAGTCCATGTCATTAGGCTATATCTCTACAAGTCCATCCTCTTTGGTGGATGTCTTACACACATCCTGACTGAAGTATTAGGATTTGAGGCTGTTGCACTGGAATCTGATTAGCATCAGCCACATTTTGTCTCAGATGCTGCGGTTCCACTATCTGTTCCTGTTCTTGTTCTGGAACAAATAATGCTGGACAACTATCCCGACTCTGGGTATCCCTTTTTTGTTCTGTCTCGGTTCTACGTAATTGGTCCACATGTTTTTTCACTCTCCTCTGGTTAGTCAGTCGAACACTATAGACAACATTTCCGAACTTTTTTTCCGCTATGCCTTCTATCCATCTCTTTGGGCCTGCATACATCCTGACCCACACTTATAGCTTAAACGGTGAAGATGGTCCAATTGAGTTTGAATCTGACATCCAAACAACAATACTGCAGAGGATATTCCCGTGACACAATGTGGTGTTGTTCTATACATTGCAAGAAAGTCCAAAAGGGCTATTTGTATTGCCGTCGGTATAGTAGGATTAGCTTTGTCCATACTCTTTTTAAAAGTCTGAACCAGGCATTCCACTTTGCCATTTGAACTTGGATGGTAAGGAGGTTAGAAAATATGGTGGATGCCACGTTGCTGGCAAAATGCTTGGAATTCAACAGACATGAACTGTGGTCCGTTATCCGAGACAATCACTTACGGAAAACCATGGGTAGCAAACACAGAATTCAGCACTTTGATGGTACTCTCAGTAGTTGTCGAAGACATTTGATGACTTTCTGGCCATTTACTATAAGCATCAGTTAAAGCAGCAGTACTACCAAATCAGAAAGTGATCTATCAAAATTCTGCTTTTTGGCTGTAAGCATGCGGCCAAAGTTCCAGTTTCCATACCTGTAAATATTTTTTTTCAGTCATCTTTAGTTTTTCAGATATCTGCAATTTATTTGAATTGTTGTGGCGCTACAATAAATATGGCAGCTGATTAATTTTCAGCTGCATTTTTCCTTCAGGTCACATCATGTTTTTTGACCACAGCAGTGGAACCCTCTGCTGACCATTCCCAATGTCCCAGCAAGTCATACAGATTTGCAGTTGGCAGCAGAGGGGGTTCCAGTGCAACATGCTTGGTGGCAGAAATGTAAAAAAAAGCAGAGGATAACTGAGCAAATTACTCGGTGATACTATAATGCCGGCAGGAAAGAGCACCAAGTATGTGATCAGCAGAGCACAGGGAATAAACTGTCCAAAAAAGCGCAAATTTTTTTTTCATAGTACTGCTGCTTTAAGAGTAACCACATGCAAATTTAAGTAAGGTCCTGCAAAATCAATATGCAACCTTTGCCAGGGTTTTTCAGGTGGTTCCCAATGGTGAACTGGAGCTCTTGCTGGATTTCCCATCGATACAGCACAACCTTCACATCTTTGCACAAGCTGGTATTTGTCTCTGTCAATGGAAGGCCACCATACGTGAAGACTGGCCAGGGATTTCATTTTAGCAATGCCTGGATGGCCCGCATGCAAAAGAGTCAACACATCTGAGTGATAACACTGGGGTACTATGACATGCGGGTCTCACCAACTGTCTGTACAGAGGGATAACAACTTCCTGTTTTCTACTATTGATGCCTCTTCCTATGCATCCCAGTATCCCCCCAGCCTTCCTTACTGCCTTCTCACATTGCTTGCCTACCTTTAGGTCATCTGGTAATATTACCCCCAGGTCCCTTTCCATTTTTACTCTTGTCAGTATCTCATCCCCCACTGTGTATTCTTCCCCTGGGTTTCTGTTTCCCATGTGTATTGGGGGGGGTGAAATACTGACTGTTGCAATTTATCTGAAGTGTTTTGTAAGTTAAATAAATGTTCTGCTTCTGTCTTGCCGGCGACAATGATGTCATCCAAATAACAAGCAACACCTGGTATATCACCCACTGTTTGTTCAATCACTTTTTGAAAAATATCAGGTGCAGAACTAAGGCCAAAACATAACCGTTTGTACTTGTACAGTCCTTGGTGTGTATTATTCAATACCAGTTTCTGAGAGTCTGTATCCAACTCCACTTGAAGGTATGCATCGGTGAGATCCAGTTTAGAGAACCCCACACCACCATTCAGTCTGTGAAAAAGTTTCTCTGGTAAAGGTAAAAAAAATACATCTGTGCTTAGTACTGGGTTAAGTGCCATCTTAAAATCTCCACATATTTGAACCTTACTACCTGGTTTAGATACCACCACAATTGGAGTAGCCCAATATGAACATGCAACCTTTTTCCAGCATACCTGCTTTTTCCAGTCTGTCCAATTCTGCCCCAACCACCAGTTTTAAGACAAAAGAAAGTTTCAGTGGTTTATAAAATTTAGGGACTGCATTAGGCTTTGCAACTAGCTTTGCTTTAGCTATTGTGCAACATCCTAGGCCTTTCCACAGCTGTGGATACATGTCTAAAATCTCCCCAAGCTTGGGCTGGTTACTGCTTTGTGGTACATGGACAGCAGCAAGTAGGCCAAAATCTGCTGGATCAACATGAATGTTTAGAAGAACCTGAGCATCTCTGCCCAAAATGTTGATACCCTTTTTAGAAACCAGAAAAGTTAAAGGTGTACTAGGAGAATCAGTTCTGCATACCAATGTGGTAAACAAGCCCAGTGGCTGAACTGGTTGCCTTCAAATGCATGCAGTAACTTATTACAAGAAGACAATGTTGGTTTATCCAGATCAGACCATGTTTGATGGTTAATAAAAGTAACTGGGAAAGCAGAATCTACCATTAAACGCAACTGATGCCTCAGTTCATTTATTTGCTTTTGGTAACCGGGTAAGTGCACTAGACAGAACTGCCTATTTTCAGGCACGAACTGGGAGAGCACAAATCAAGGAACAGGTAAAAACAAATACATATACAGTGTTGTACAATAGGAGATTCCAAACAGTTATACAGAGGTGCAAGTTACATAGTACATAGAGGAGGTACATATCACACAGTATAATAAGAACAAAACAGACAAAAAGGCACAATTTACAGTTAATAATGTACAAAACATGACAGTACTGTTGGTGAGTCAGCAAGGAGACAATTCCCAGGCAGAGACAGGGAACAAAGAGCATAGCTGCAGCTGAGGAAGAGTGGGAATGGGAGGAATCAAGAGGCCACAGGGAAATTTAAGTGCAGGACAATGGTAGATTTGCATGACTCGTGAAGCTAGGGACATGTCAAGGGAGGCGAGGTAATTGGAGAGGCCTTTCTTGAATGTGGTGTGGGATTTGGAGTGTCTAAGATCAAGTGGGAGAGAGTTCCAAAATTTGGGGGCATAGAAGGAGAAGACAAGTTCACCCATCCTGGTAGAGCATTTTGGGACAGATAACAGAGCTAAAGACATGGAACGGAGGGAACGAGGGCAGTCCACGGGGTGAGCATGGCAGCGAGTGTGGAGGGAATAGAAGAATGAATAATGTTGTCAGTCAGACAACCTAATGAATAAGCCCGACACGAGGAAGGAGACAACCAGTGGAGGTCAGAGTAGAGAGTACAGTGGTGCTTAAGATGAGGAGCAGATAGTGCAAATCTACAGACATTGTTGTAGGCAACGTCCCACATTTGCAAGATGCTTGCCTGTGCCATAGTGAAGACAGGTAGAGTGTAGCAGAGTCCAGGGAGCAGAAGGCCTTGGGTGACAGAGATCCTGGTGGCAGGGGTCAGAAACTGACAAACTCGGTAAGCCAGTCCAGTTTTAGCATTGACTGATTTGCAGACGGCTTTGACATGCAGAGAGAAGTTAAGAGATGGATCCAGAATGACCCCTAGGTATTTGAAGGACTGAGTTACTTCCACAAGGGAGCCGTCAAGTCAAGAGACCTGGAGAGATGGAGTTGAAGGGACAGATTTCCTTTGTGACCCAAATAGCATATCCTGGGTCTTGGCAGCATTTAGCACCAGGCGGTGGGACATAAGCCAAGTTTGGATACGATGAAGATCAGAAAAGAGTTGTGGCAATTCAAGTAACACATAGAAAGGAGGAACATCTTTAGTCTGCATTTGTAGTGCAATAGGAACCACTGCACTGTCTGTGCTCTCCGAACTCACCACTGCAGTTCTCCTGCTCCTGCAAACCTTAGCACTATAACCCTGACATTTACAGGCATGACACTGAACTTCTCTGAATTTGCACTGGCCCCTGCTATGCTGAGAAAACCCACATGATGCACATTTATACTGTTCATGCAGTTTGGGTGTAGTGTTTGAATTTTTCTTTCAAAACAGTTGTTTAGACTTAGGTTTGAGCTGTTTCAATTTGGGGTTTTCTGCAGTCACTTGTACCTCATTTTTAGTGTGCGTCTTAGCATGTGCTTCATTTTCTGAAGCCTCATACATTTGTGCCAACTTTAAAGTTCATCAGCAGACTTCTTGACACTTACAGAAAGTAATTGCTGAATACGATGTTCATTATTCAACCCCATAACAATCTTATCAGCTAAATTAGATTCAAGATGCTCCCTGCTCCACTCACACGTGAGAGCTAAGCGTTTGATCTCAGCCAAATAAAACTGGAATGACTGACCTGGTTTCTGCTGGTAACTGTAGAACTTACAACGTTCAGCCTTTGACAAAGTTGTTAAACTGTATTGTGCATTCAATTTAGCCTATAGCTCTTGATATGACAAATCCTCCAGCCAGTCCGGCGCACACAGTCTGCATAAAAGTTTGAAGGTTTCACTCCCCAAGAAAGTACAAAAAGCAGCTCAAATAAGCTCACCCTGTAGCTGATCATTTTTAGCAGCTTGTATGGCAGGATTAAGTAATAACCACTGATCAAACCATCTGGACCATGTGTCCCAGTCTGATCCTGTAAAAATCTCAAAGCTGGTTGAAATTTCCATGATACTGCACAATTCCAAATTGCTTACTTGCCTCCAATGCAGAAAGTCACAAAATTATGTAATTCAGTAAGCTGGAGCTATGAAATCTTTCACCATCCTTGTCGCCAGTTTGTTGTATTTGGTGGCTGAAAATAAGTACCTTAAACACATCAGGGTCTTGGTAATAAGAAAACACATCACATTGAAATCTAGGCCTTCTCTGTTTACTTCTATTCAGCACAGACATAAGGGGAAAACTGAAAACAAACACAGACACAGGAAGACTCACAGGCTCGCAGGAAGTACATTTCTTAAATTTGTACTGTCTCTCACAGTTCTTAAAGCTGTTCTACACATAATACTCAGGACAGTTTACCCGGCTCTTCTGTAATTCACACCTCAGCTCAAGAGCAAGGTAGTGCAGGTCAGAACAGACAACAATACCACCATGTATTACATCAACAAACAAGGAGGTACCAGGTCAACTTTACTGTGCACAGATGCCATGAAGGTCTGGAACCTGGCTTACTCCCTACAGGTGTCTCTGTCTGCCATCCACCTACCAGGAAAGGACAGCATTCTGACAGATTCCCTCAGCAGAATAAGTCAGAACCACCATGAGTGGCCCTTGAATGCACAAGTGCTGGCATTGATATTCAGAAGGTGGGGTACCCCAGAGGTAGACCTCTTTGCCTCTACAGACAATCACCAGTTGCCACACTTCTGTTGCAGGCCCCCAGCAAGGGGAACTGTGCCAGTGGATGCCCTGACACTGAATTGTTCAGGCAGATTCCTGTATGCCTTCCTTCCATTTCCCCCATTGCTCAGAACTCTGATGAAACTCAGGTCTCAAGCAGCAACAGTGATTCTGGTGGTGCCAGATTGGGCAAGACAACCTTGGTACTCCCTTCTGCTAGCCTTATCTGGGTTGCAATTGATTCACCTCCCTCAGAGGCACAATCTCCTGACATCGTCTCAGGGCAGGATTCTGTGCCCAACTTTAAGTCCCCCCCGCCTGAAGGCTTGGCTCTTGAAGACTTAGAATTTTCCAACCTGCACCTTTCTGAGGGGGTTCTAAGTGTCCTGAGAGTCTCCTGGAAACCTTCAACAAGGAAGTCTTATGCTTCAAAATGGAAAAGGTTTTCCATTTGGTGTGCAGGAAAAAGAATCAACCCTTCTGGAGCTGGGTTGTCTGTCCTTTTGAACTACCTAACCCACCTGGATTCCTTAGGTCTTAGGCCTTCTACCCTGAAAGCGCACCTGGCTGTGACCTCAGCTTGCATTTCAGCAGATAAAGACAGGTCTATGGCATCTCATCCAGTCTTCAGGTAATTTTCTAAAGGTGTCAGCCAACTTCACCCTTTCCTTAGGGAGCTGGTACCAGCCTGGGACCTTAACATTTGTATTGCTAGGCTCATGGAACCTCCCTTTGAACCTTTGGCAACTGCAGATTTGAAGTACGTTACATGGAAGGCTGTTTTCCTGGTAGCTATTACTTCAGCTTGGCGAGTAAGTGAACTACAGGCCTTGTGCACAGACCTGAACTATATCTCATTCCACAGGGATAAGATGGTGCTCAGGACAAATAAGAAATTCCTCCCCAAGGTGGTTTCAGATTTCCATTTGAACCAGTCCATCATATCGCCTGTTTTCTTCACTGCCAACTCCAGCTCAGGTGAACAAAAACTGCACAGCTTGGATATCAAATGGGCACTTAGCCAAAACCTTGACAGAACCAAGGTTCACAGGCCATAGGTTACCCAGTTGTTTCTCACTTATGGAGAAGTGAGTAAGGGAAGACCAGCTTCCCAGAGAACCACTGCATACTGGATAGTAGCCTGTATCTAGTTCTGCTACACTAAGATTGGGAAGCAGCCTCCCCTGGGCCTTAGGACACATTCTACCTGAGATATGGCTGCATCAGTGGCTGCAGCATAGGGTATCCCACTGCTGAAAATTTGTAAAGCAGCCACATGGAAAACTATCCACACCTTTCCCCAGCATTGCTGCTCGGACATACAGTCTAGAAATGATGCTGGATTCAGCACAGCAGTTCTGTAGGACCTTTTTCCAAAGTAGATTCTGTACCCAACCTCCAAAGGTACTGCTTGGTAGTCTGCATTAGTTAAGCATACTGAGTGATTCCTGGGGTATGAAGAAAAAATTACTTACCAAAGCAATCTTGCTTTTTCCAGTGGATCATTCAGTATGCTTAAAGCTCCCAAGCAACTTCTCCTGCCAGGACCAGGAAAAAAGGATATGTTATTTCTGCATCCCTGCTGGTCACTGGCTATTTATAGTTGTTCCAGTTAATGGTTTAGTTTTTAAAACAGTTGGTGCTTGTTGTTGTCCCTTCTTTCAGGGACTGTGCTATCGGGGTATTATTAAAGTTGGGTTACAGGTAAATAGTATAACTAGTTAGAGGGTATTCAACCTGTTAGGATTCGTAATGAATCTGAGTGTTGATCAGAATGCAGCAGTTACTAGGGGGTAGCAGTTAGAAATTGACATGAGACAATGAGAGTTCCATCATTTGCATACATTCCATTCTCTCCATGGCAGTTCAACACTGAAGGCTGACTGCATTAATTTAAGTATACTGAGTGATCCCCTAGAAGAAACAAGATTACTATGGTAAGTAATTTTTTCTAGCTGCTCAGGGGTCGTGGGGACACTGACAGAGTGGAGAGAGAGAGAGAGAGAGACAGAGAGAGAGACAGAGACAGAGACGGAGCTGGGAATTAGGAGTTGTCTGGAAGGAGAGTAGATGCAGTTGGTTCAGTCAGAACACTCTGGTGAGTGGTCAGAGCAAGTGATTGACGGAGTGATTTGAACCCTTATTACCACTGATCAATGCCACTGTCATGTGATGCTCTGCAGGGTTCAGTCCTGTCACCCTTGTTGTTCACGATATATATATATATGCTTCCATTGGGAGACATTACCAGGTGGTATAGGCTGGGTTTTCATTGTTACGCTGATGATACCCTGCTATACCTGTCCTGTGCACCCAGAAACCAGGTGGTGGCCTCAAGGATTAAGAACTGCCTGGATGAGATCCAGAACTGGATGACATACAACTGGTTGCAACTCAACCCAGACAAGACAGAGGTACTAATGGTGGAACCAGGTCACCGTTGTGGTGGGGGAGGATTCGGGGATCTCCATGGGCTTGTCCTAGGAGGTGCACCCCTGTTTCCCTCCACCTGGGTGAAGGTTCTTGGCATGATCCTAGATGGTAGTCTGACACTTGAGGCTCAGCTGTTGGCCATCGTTAATAGTGGTTTCTACCACTTGAGGAACATTGCTTGGATTCAAGCCCTGATACCATCCAATGACCTGCCCACACTGGTACGTGCCTTCATCACATCCAGGCTGGGTTACTGCAATGCCCTGTACCTGGGGCTATCTGGAGGCAACCTTCACTGGCTGCAACTGATGCAGAAGGTTGCTGACTGGCATTTCCAAATTTGACCATGTCACACCTGTCCTCCGCGAACTGCACTGGTTGCCAGTGAGGTGCAGGATTACCTTCAAGGTCAGGTTGCTGACCTATAAAGCCCTGCATGGTAGGGGACCAGCCTACTTGCAAGACATTCTGATTCCTCACCACCCATCTCGGGCTCTCCGTTCCACCAAGGGTTGTCTCCTGGTGGTTCCTGGGGTGAGGCTGTGGCAACTTAGGGACTGAGCATTCTCAGTTGCCACACCAACCCTGTGGAACTCTTACCTCGACATCTATGGGAGGTACCCTCAGCAGAAGCCTTTAAAAGAGGCCTGAAAATGCTGTTCTTTGAGCAAGCATTTAATTTGGTTTGATAATTACCTCTGTTGATTTATTAATTGAGTGAATTACTGACTGCCGATTATGTAATTTAGAATTATGATTTATTATTTTATTAGTCTCTTTTATTAATATATTGTATGTTATTGATGGAATGGTTGGAATTTGTATAGTCTCTGTTTAATGAGCTTTATGTGCTAGTTTCTATTATGTGTGTTTCAATATTTTTAAGCACTCCAAGCCTGCAGAAATGAGCGCTATATAAATAAAGTCCCTATCCTATCCTAACCACAGCACAGAGGTTAAATTAAGGCGGAATGGTTTAGAATGCCATTCCATCTCCTCAGACTGCCAGCAATTTCACATGTTGTTTCAGCTTCCTCATGCACAGTCAGGATTGTGGCTGCATCTACCCCCCCCCCAATTGTTTGAAATGAAGCACAAGTTAACAAAGGTGGCCAGTGGTCACACAGACAAAAACAGGAACTTTAAAGGCAGTTTTCTTTTGTAAGAAATTAACGTATATATATAAGTAGCCCCCAGCACTGCTGAGAATACTTACATACATGCCAATAATTTCGTCAGCCTTTGAAGCTCATCCAGTAGCAGCACCTTGTTAAGTTAACTGCTGCTGTCTCGCTGACTCTCACAGAGTAATATTACCCCAGCTCCCTGATGTATCTGGCAGGCACCACAAATGATAATTCACACCTTGTCAGTTGGCATGGGCTTTCAAAGCTGGGAATCCTGGCACCAGTGTGAATGTGAAGCATTAAGCAGTAAGCACACACAGCTTTGATGGTATACCCTCACCTTGAACATTAAGTGCTGCAGGGGTATAAAAGTTGATCACAGAGCAGCATTCATCCCTTACTATACATATAGCTAGCTCTACTGCTACTGCCCATGATGCACTACTCAGAGAGTCCTTCCAAAGTAACATGCTCCCATCCTATCCCATACGCTGCCTGGCTGAGCCACTGCCTGACATCTGTTCATACTGATTGACCCCCCCAGCTTGCTCACTGCTCACTCAACAATTCCAGGACTGGACCCTTCCACTGCACTGGAATCACCCAGCGATCGGCTGCCAAGTCACTTCCATAATTCTGCTGTATTTTACTTTCAAATAAGCAAGATGAAATTTTCAGTGCTGCTTCTAGCCCCTGAGTCTGGACCATTAGGTGAGAGATCTGTATAAACTGTACAATGCATTCAAATGTCTGACTCTTGAGTATGTTCCCTAATCCCTGCTGTTCCCTTCCCATGAACAAAATTGTTACATGGCTTGGCATGATCATGGCACAAACTTCAGAAAAAAAATGACTGTAGCACTAGTTACACATAATTTAAGCAACATTAGACTTGCATGCTGTAACACGGATAGACTAATTGGTTACTATTTAAGGGGAGGACTGTTTTTTGAGGACTGTGATGTGTGGGAACAAAGAGCATGAAAAACTCGAATAAACTGAAGACAAAACTAAAAAAAGAACTTAACAGTCAGGAAACCTTAACCTCAACTCTTATTGGATGAATAAACATAATAAAATGAACATTGTATCCAAATATTTATCTTATTTTCAGAACATCGATATCATACTAAATGACATTTTTTTAACTCATTGGATTCTAATATTCATATTTTTTTTTACAGAAAGGCAAGTGGCCAAGACTAAAAATGGATAAACTATATATCAGGAAAGACCAAGGGGGTCTAGCATTATCAAATTTTAGATGGTATTACTATGCTGCCAATTTAGCCACAGTTTATGATGATTGGTTTAACCAAAGTCAAAAACATATGGCAATCCAAATTTAACCAAAGGGGATGCCATATAAAAAAATCAAACACTTATTAGTCACTGGTTCATACTGGAAACAAACATCTCTAATATGTACATCCACACAAACATGCCACATATGGGAGAAGGTGTTAAAAGTTACTAATACCAGGAATAACATATCCATACACTCAACAGTGTACTTAAATGGTAGCTTTCCACTTTCAATATCTGGTATAGGATTCAAAATATGGTGTAAAATGGCATTAGAGAAATAATAGATCATTTTAATGATAACAGTATTGGATTTAGAATCAGTTAAAGAAAAGTTTAATTTAAGCCATAATAATTATTTTAGATATCTTCAAGTTTGAGACTATATTAGAAATAATTAAAATACCGTATATAAAACAAGCCACAAGAAACACAATGGGAACAAATATTAAACTACATAAATAAATATAAACTAATTTCAAAATTATAGACACATATACTGTACAAACCATCAAAGGTATAAACTTACAATCAGAGAAAAATAACAATCAAAAAAATTTAAAACCAATTAACAGAACATCAGTGGTCACATTAATTAGGGATTATTTCTGCCAAACTACAACAAATATATTTTAATATAATACATTGTACTTATTATACCCCACATAGATTAAATCGAAGTAAAGGAATGGCAATCATTCTAATTCCTGCCCAAGATGCAAAATACAAAACACCACTCTCTCACACATGATGGTGGGCTGTAGAGCATTAGATATTTTTTGGTATGAATTAATAAAAACTTTGTATCAAATCACAAAAATACATATAAAAAGGACAATCAGACCCTTCTTCTTACACAAGAAATTTTGGATCAACACCATAACAGGCATAAACATAAAATAATTAGCATTGGGATAATAAATGCATATAAATGTATTTAAAAAAATTGGAAGCAGATAAATGCACCTGACTGTAATATGTGGCTAAAATTAATTACAGATATATATAAAATTGAACAAGTACATTATATTTTGTTACAACAACTGGCAGGATTTGATTAAATTTGGTCCCGTTATAACACATATATTAGATCAAGAGAATTAAGATTACATTTGAATTAATATCTATAAAACTGAAAATACATAGGGAAATGTTGTATCCAGCTGAGCAAATGATTACCCCACAAAAGAAACATTTTTGAAACAATGAATTAATTGTATTACACTGGGATCTGAACCTGGAGGGTTACACTATGTTCAGGAAGGACAGGGGGGAGGGAAGGGGAGGAGGGGTAGCTATGATAGTCAAAAACTGCATTGGCATAGGGGGAGTAGAGGAGGCGGAGGGAACTGTGGAGGCAATTTGGGTCACCTTGATAACAAGGGGGAGCAAGAGAGTAAAAATAGGAGTGGTGTATAGACCCCCTGCCCTGGTGGAGGAGCTGGAGGACAGTCTGGTGGCAGATGTTAGGAGACACTGCAGACTGGGCAGAGGAAAGGTGGTGGTGTTAGGGGACTTAAACATGCCAGGAACAGACTGGGAGACTATGACATCCTCTGTGACCAGGGAACAGAGGTTGTTGGATGTCTTTCAAGACGCGTTCCTAACTCAGCAGGTGAGGGAACCGACCAGGGAGGCACGGGTACTGGATGTGGTCCTGGCAGACAGTGACCATGTAGGAGCCTGGAGGTAAGGGACCCATTGGCGGGAGTGACCATGCCACGGTCTGGTTCTGCCTGGAACTAGGAGGGTAGAAGGCTGCACAAAGACGAAGTAACCGACTTAGGGGGCGGATTTAAGGAAATGGGAAGGATCCAAGGAGCATTTGGGATTGGGTCAGACATGGACGCTGATAGTAGGTGGGAAATCAGCAGGAGAGGGGTGCAGGATGCTACCAGCACCTGTGCAAGAGTAAGACAAAATCGGTGGGCCCAAAAACCCTGTTGGTGGACCAGGGAGGTCCAGGAGGTGGTGCGGGGAAAGAAAGCAGCCTATAAGAAATTCAAGTGCTCAAGGAGTGAAAGGGATCGAGGGGAGTACGAGCTGATGGCTAGAAGGGCCACTAGAGTGGTGAGGGCGGCTAAGGCAAGGAAGGAGCAGAACCTGGCCAGGGAAATTAGGAGAGGAAAAGGGTTCTTTAGATACATTGGGGAAAGACGAAGTGTGAAGGGGCAGATTAGCAGGATTAAATCAGGGGAGAGATGGGCACAAGACCCAGGAGCAGGCTGAGGTACTAAATGAGTACTTCACCTCAGTTTTCACCAGGGAAAAAATTGGGATGCTGCATCATACATGGGAGAGACAGAGATAATGAGGAGGGGACCCTTACCGATCGGCAGGTCTGGGAGAGGGGGCATCACTGGCAGGTGGGGAGGGCTAAGCAGGAGAAGAGGTACCAGAAGTGGAAATCACAGCAGAGAGAGAGTGAGGAAGCCCTCAGCTCCCTTAAGAGCGGAGAAAGCACCGGGCGGATAAATTACCTCCCTAGAGTGCTGAAGGAACTTGCAGATGTCCTGGCGAAACCCTGGCAGAGCTTTTCACCATCTCTCTGAGGACAGGGTGGGTGCCCAAGACTGGAAGGTGGCACATGTAGTGCCTATCACAAGGAGGGATCAAAGGAGCTGTGGCAGGAACTACGGGCCTGTCAGCCTGACATCGGGTGGTGGGCAAGGTGATGGAGGGCATTGTCAAGGAGAGGCTGGGGAGACCTGGATAAGTCAGGGTGCCTGGACAATAGACAGCATGGATTCATCCCAGGAAATCGTGTCAGACAAACCTGGTGGGAGTTCTATGACTGAGTGACAAGTGCCTTGGACCTGGGTAGACCAGCGGATGTCCTCTTTCTAGACTTCAGCAAGGCATTTGACTCTGTTCCTCACGTGGGCCTGTTGGATAAGCTAGGAGAAATGGGGGTGGGAAACCAGATGATCAGATGGATAGGCAATTGGCTCCAGGACCAGACCCAGAGGGTCGTAGTTGGTGGGATAGTCTTATCCCCAAGGAGGGTCATTAGTGGGGTCCCACAGGATCAGTCTTGGGCCCCTTCTGTTCCAACGCCCACGATCTGACATAAGGACAGGAATCAGGAGTGAGATGAGTCTCTTTGCAGATGACCTGAAACTAGGGCAGTGGTGGATGGGGAGGAGGGAGGGTGGCCCTGCAGGGGACCTGGAGGCTCTGGAAAGATGGTCTAGAAAGTGGAAGCTGAGGTTCAACGCAGGAAATGCAAGGTACTCCACCTGGGGCCAGAAACTCAGGCCAAGTGTACACCCTGGAGGAATACTACAAGTCTCAATGGCTGAGAGGGACCTGGGGTGGTGGTGGATGTCAAGATGAACAACTCTGAGACTTGTAGGAGGGCAGCAGCCAAGGCCAACAGGATGCTGGGATGCATCACTAGGGGATCACCTCCAGAAGGAGGAAGTGATACTCCTCTGTATAACTGCTTGGTGAGGCGCACCTGGAGTACTGCGTGCAGTTTGGAGCCACACTTAAAGAGGACATTAACCTCCTGGAGACAGTCCAGAGGAGGGCAACCAAATGATTTGGGGCTTGGGATAGGACCTATGAGGAGAGGCTCAAGAGCTAAATATGTACACATTGAAGAGAGAAGGGACCGGGGGACATGATAGAGGTCTTCAGGTACATGAAGAGGGTAAATAGGGAGGAACAGTCAGGGTGCTTCAAAGGAAGGAGGAAGGGGCCACTAGAGGGCATGGGTGGAAGCTGGAGGGAAGATTCAGGGAGAAAGGAGGAGGTGCTACTTCACTGAGAGGGTGGTGGAGCCATGGAATGCACTACCTAGGGGCTGGTGGAGGCAGAGACAGTGGAGGGGTTCAAGAGGGGGTGGGACAGGCACAGGGGAAGGGTTCAGGAAGCAAAATCCAATGCAGCAAGAATATCCGGAACTGGGAAGGGAGAAGCCAGAGAAGGCGAGGGGGACAGCAAGGTCAGCACCCAGGGTGGGGGCTGACCAAATGAGCAGACACGAAAGACCGTTAGGCCTATTCTGCTGGCATTTTAGTATGTAATGTTTTATTTTGATGCTATGTACTGAAAATCCATGTTCTGAAAAATGACAGATAAGATATGTACGGTTTATTTATAAACAAAATATTTGAAAAAAAATAGAAAAAACAATTGAAAACAGATTGTATGATTAAAAAAACAACTCAAAACTGAAAAATAAAAATTAAATGCAACAAGACTCTTCAGGGATGCGTAATTATGATCAGTAATTGCGTTTCTCTTTCATGTGTTTAAAGGCACACTTGAGAGCTGTGCAATGTCTGACCCATAAGTACAGCCGATGGAGTGTCTTACTGCATACTTAAGATACAGCTTTGTGTTATTAGAGACCAAGCAATTTTATAATATTTTTAATTGACTAACTTTTAGACTAATATATGGAGTAGTTCCTTGCTGGATATGTAACCCCCTGATCCCTGTAAAATATGAAACTTATTTCTGGATACTTGATTATACTTTTCTTCTTTTTGCCTTTCTTTCCATCTCTCAGGGGCCACCATGGCAGTACCTGCCCTGTAACTCAGAGGGCAGGTATTAAGCCGGTGCCTATGCAACTGGGCCGGTGTTAGACTTGGGTCTTCATTTTAATTTCAACTTCAAGGAGTGTGCATTTGGGTCTTGTACTCGATGGAGTGAAAGGCATATTGTTTTTCCTTGAACTTTTCTTGGAAACTTGCCAATTTTGACAGTACATTGCAAAACTGCTATTTTGTAGAGTTTGAAGAAAAAATGTGACAGTAAAAATAGTTTCTAGTTTGTTTTTTGTTTTCACTTAAAATGTAAAGGAGACCAAACAACTCAGTTAGGAAAGATATGCTTTTTAGTATAAAATTATACAGAATTACGTAAAATCAGATATTTTTTGTTCCCTGTAGTAACACGAGAACACCACATTTAGGCTAAATACAAAATAATATACCTTTATGTGTGAAGTTAAATTAAAAAAAAATGTTTTCAAACTCCCAATGTGTAATATAAAAAGATGTTTGACTTTCCCACAGGAGTTGTGCATGTGGCTCTATTTCTAGAGACAGAGGTTAATGCTGTATCAAGAGGGCTCAGTGTTGGAGTTCAATAGGACTTTTCCCAGAAAAAAGTAACCTTCCTTTTTAAAAGTCAGAGTAAGCTACAGTAAAACAACTACTGTTCACAAGCCTAATGAGGTAGCAGGAGTTCCTTCACTATGTATACTGTAGGTAAATACACCAGTGCCAACACATTCAAACAAGTCCAAAACTACTTTGATACCCAGCACATATTGTAAGAACAAAGATGGATGCTGTAAATAGGATACTGGAAGTGAAACCTATTCCCTTGTAAAGAATGGTTTGAATTATATATATATATCGTAAATGTAAGTGATCCAGGGTGCCCACCCCCAGTACCACTTCTCATGACTCCCCTCCCCTCCAGGTTTACCAACCCAGTCCCCAAAAAGCCTGACACTGGGGTGCCCAATCACAGTGTCAGAATGTATTTGAAATAAATGAAAACTATCCCTCAATGTTTCTTTTTTAAGTTTGCAAAAAAGAAAACCATCCATCAAATTCAGTTGTGCCTTTAGTTCCCCCAACCCCATCCAACCCTCCCACTCAGCACCTACCACCCCATACCCCCCCAAGCCCTTACTTACCCACTGGGAGTCCAACACTGTAACCCTCTCTGGACTGCAGACACATCTTCGCTCTTCAAAGCTGGACTGTGAACTGAGGAAGTCAGATATGTGGGTCAGTGTATTTCAATGGGGTTTTGAACTTAATGGCATAACTTGGCTATTTTTGAATATCAGCACCAAATTTTCAACATGCTTTTCTTGGGACCCCCGGCTGATGAACAATGCCAGTCAAATTAGGCAAATCTCTCCAAAAGGTGATTTCGCAGTTGCTGTGTGAAATCACCTTTCAGGCAGGAGCTGAACATTTTCTCCACCTTCGTTCAAGAGGTGAGGTCATAAGAAGTAGTTGTTGGACATGAGGCTTAAAAACATTAAAAAACAATAAAGTTATGAGACTATGTTGATATTCTGCAAACGCAGACTTGTAACTTTGGTAGTTTTCAATATTTTGACCCCAAATTTTCAACAGCCTTTTTTTCACATCACCTCATGAATGTGACAGCTGTCATTTTTGAAATCCTGGCAAAAATATGTTTTTATACCTGTGGCGCAGGACATTTTGGTGGTGTGGAATGACATTTTGGTAGGGATCTGAAAATGTTCACCTACCAGGTTCATTAAGTGGGGCAATAAGAAGGCTATGCTGAAAATGTAGTGTACAAAAACAGTAACATGTCCAGGTTATGACAGGAACGTTATGCTATTTCAGAAGTTCACTCATAACTTCATTAATTTTCAATATTTTCACTCCAAACTTTCAACATAGCCATTTTCCACACCACCTCATAAATGTGATGTGTCATTTTTAAAATCCTGGATAAGATGTGCTTTCACACCTCTGGTGTGAAATTACATTTCGACCAATATAATGTAAATGGTATATATCATGTCTATAAGGTGAATCCTAAAACAAGTATCTTCAAAATATGAGGTCAAAATAAAAAAAATTGTTTAACAAGCAACAAACGTTCTCCATTGACAAATGCGTGTTTCCTTTTGCCCTCTCTCACTCTCCACTCTCTTTTTAATGCTTCCAGTCCCTTCCCCCTTTATCTCTATCACCTGGCTTCCTTTATTAATTTGCATCCTGGAGGATTCCTCTCCCCTTGGGTTCTCCTTACTCTGTACTTCAGCCTGTGGGGGGGGGCAGTTTCTGCCTCCCCAATTCCTTCCACCACCTCCCTCGGTTATTTTTATTTATTTATTTTTTTAACCAGGAGAGACACACTTAGCTAAAGCTTGTTTACAGCTGTGACCTGGGAGCACAAGGAAGTTATGTGACTTGCTCAAGGTCACACGGTATGCAAGTGGGGGCTGTGGGATTCAAACCCAGGTCTCCAGATTAGCAGCTCAGAGCCTTAAACCACTGCACTTAAAATGTTCATCGAAGTAACATTTAAACTGCCCACTGAGGACTGAGGTTCCCAGTGGTTCCCCTCCTGGATGAATGCAGGCCATCACCCCTGTATAGACCTTATCCTTCTAGGTGGGTCCCCAGTCCTCAATGTAGCCAAACTCTTCTTCTCTGCACCATTCCTTCAGCCATGACTTGAAGCTCCAGGTGTGGACATCCTTCTCCTTTCCCCTGTCATAGACAGGCAGCACCACAGCAAAAGCTACCGAGTGAACTACCTGCCCAAGACCTCTCCATAACTCTCTAAACTCCCCTTGCACTATCCAAACTCCATACCTAACCAGGTCATTACCCTCCAGGTGGACAATTGCCTCCATCTCACCCTGACATCCTGCTGCCTTAGCAATCCTCAGGACCCATTTTCCATCCCTCCAGAACACTGCTTACCACTATTTTAATGTAAATCTCTCACTCCAATACACTAGCAGACTTTCTTTGTGAGGCTCTCATACTGGCTGCATATTTCCTGTGCACCTCTTCCCTGGAACTGCACCTAGGAACCTAAGTATAGAAAACACGTACTTTGAAAACAAGTTCCATAGATACATATTTTCAGTGCTACTACATAACTATCTACAAGGCGATATGTCACGAGCAATGAAAGCATTACAACTTACTGTAACAAACCCCTCCTAACAGCAGGGGATAGGTGGTTGATACTGCATTGTCAGAACCTTAGCCTAATGCCTACTAACAACCCTGATTTAGCTAGACAAATGGGAGGAGCAAAGTGCTTGGAAAGAGGGTGCCCTCAGGGAGTGTTTTGCCCTGAGGTGGCAAAGGCTTTGCACCTACCAGTTGTCATTGGATCCAGACATCAGAGACATACTAACATACGAAGATGCCAGTAGAGTAGGCCCAAAGGTCTATCGAGTCTGCTCGAGAATCCACACCCGGTCGGGACACAGTTGCTGCCCCCCAACCCCACCCCTTATAAATCCCCCAGACCCAGTCCCCCATCAGTTTCACATCCAGTTCTGGCATTCCTCACTTTCCCCTTATACCTGTCCCAGACCCTCTAGAATCCCACCACTGTATCAACAGCCACCAGTTCCACAGGAATAGCATTTCATGGGTCCACCACCCTCTCAGCAAAGTAGCATCTCCTAGTGTCCCCCTGAGCCTCCAGCCAACCAGCTTCATGGAATGTCCCCTGGTGTCCCCTTCCTCCCTCATCTGGAATCCCCTATTTAGTCTATCCCTGTTTACTCCCTTCAGATACTTAAAGACTTCAATCATGTCCCCCCTGTCCCTCCTCTCCTCCAGGGAATACATGTTCAGCTCATTGAGTCTCTCCTCATAGGATCTTTCCCCCAGCCCCTGTAATATTCAGGTCACCCTCCTCTAGACCCTTTCCAGAAGTGCACTGTCGTTCTTCAAGTACAGGCGCCAAAACTGCATGCAGTACTCGAGGTGCAGTCTAACAAGGCAGAGACCAGATCACTTTGATAACCAGCCTCCCGGAAGCCTCAAGGTATGGGCCTAAGACAGCAATACAGATCCAGGAAAGGGATCTGGGGAACATCTATGTATCTCATTTGTAATGAGAGGGGCCATATGAGAGGACACACTGAGAGGTTAAGGGGACCCTGAAGGGCTTCCTCTCAAGGGGAGTTCCTGGCAGCCTTGCAGCACAGGAGGGGTGCCCCAGAAGAGAGGATGTGATCTTTGGGGAGTGTTTTTAGCCCTGTGCCTGCATGATGCTGCCAGCAGAGCTGCCAGTGGAGAAACACCTGGAGAGCGAGACTAGATGGCTCACTATAACAGGAGATATGCCTACATAAAGATTAAGGAGATCCCAAGCCTAGGATAGATACTGGAGTTGCTGCTAAAGGCAAGGGGGCTGGGATGATTGCCAGTCACTGCCAATGGGCAGGATGGAGCAGGTCAGGCTGTGCTGTTTCCAACACACCAGTCAGTGAGTGGCAAAGATGGAGTGTGAGGCACAAACCCCAGAGGTGACATCCTGGCTCCTGAGGGGAAACTGATCTAGGACGGTATGGAAGGCCTCAGGATCAGGGGACCCATGGAGACTGAAATTTCAAATCAGAGACTGTTCCTGGCTTAGTGAGTTGTTAAACTGGGCAGATGGAAATGAACTGTCAATCCAGCAATGGATGCCTCCTGTACCACTTTCTGACCAGCTGTCACAGTGCCAAGATATGTGAAACCTGTCAGAGTCGTAAAGTCATAGTACAGTGGGAGCGTTAATGAATTTCACACAGTTGATCAGGCTCTGACTGAAGGTATAGGCACATAGAAACATAGCATTTGATGGTAGATAATGACTGCTTAGCCCACCTAATCTGCCCATTTGTCCCTTCCTATAATGTCACTGCTGACCTACATGATCTCCAGCTCCATCCCCCACATGCTTCCCTTCTAAGAGTCCCTTATGCCTACCCCAAGCATGTTTGAATCCCACCACTATTTTCACCCCTGCAACCTCCACTGGAAGACTGTTCCAGGCATCCACCACTTGTTCAGTGAAGAAGTACTTCCTCCCATTTTCCCAAATGTTCCCCTTCAGGCTTTATTGCATGTCCTCTTGTTCTCATGCATCTTTCCCTGTGATAAATACTGTCCTCCTGTACTTTGTTCAACCCAGTGAGGTATTTATAGGTCTCTAGCATGTCCCCCCCCCCTTCTCTTCCCAGGGTATACATACTGAAATCCCTCAGTCTGTCCTTATAGGGCTTCTGATGCAGCCTCTGCCTCATTTTAGTTGCCTCCTCTGGACAGCTTCTGTCTGTGGTGGATCTAAGGAGAAAAAAGGTACAGGAGGAGCCGTGTGGCTCCAGATACCTGCAAAGTGTACAACCTTTCTAATAAGGAGCTCCAGTGGCCTTAACATGTCTAAGTCCAGGGTCAGGATCAAACCTGTTTGTACAGTGTCAATATGGAGAGTGTCTGGGAAGCATTGCTGCAGACTGTGATTGCTGACACGTCAGTAAAAGTGTGACCACTGCTTAATCTACTGTGTCTAATTGATCTGTTCCTGTCAGAGCAGAGGCCTGAGCTTTTCTGGTCGCATAGCTGTGGACCTGGGGTGTAGTGTGATCGTGGATATTGTTGTAGGGGGACCCTTTGGTGAGCATATCATCTTTATCCCCATAAATGGAGGGCTTCCATGGGCTATGCCCACACTAGTTAGTGCCTAGTGGAGTTGGAGTACAAGTCTCAGGAGTAAAGGGATGCATTATCAATTAGGACTATTACAAAGGCTTGACCCATAGCCCAAAAAAACTAACCATAAGTAGCTTTTTTCAAATGATCAATTCTCTTACCAATACCCCAGGAGCTCAATACCCACCTCCTCACTTAGGCCCTGTCCACACTTGCAATTAAAATGTGGTAACGGTTTTCAAACCATTACGGAGCTTACCGTGCTTCCGCATCCACACTAGTGGGAACCGTGTATTAACACAGTTATGTGCTCATCCACACCTCCCAAAATGTAGGCGTGTTTTTTTTTTAGAATGTTATTTTCCAAAGCACAGCACAAGAAGCGCTTTACATATGTAGCACTTATTTTGACATATATTGCTATTATGATTATACATACAGAAGTCTCAGTGCCTTGATACTTAGATATATAGTATTGCAGGAGTTAGTCGAGTTATTTACTCAAACAGCGTAACCTAGAATTGAAGTTCTCTGAATGATTTAACATCAGGAATCCTGCATCTAATACATTTGGAATCTGATACATTTGGAATGGTGGCACCAAAGAAGTGGCTACTTTCTTTTGGGTGAAAATGTTATGGGTTACTACTCACCATCCCAATCCCCTTGTTTAGACCCCGAGGAAACACTCCTGTCTCAAGGTTTCCTCCAGTGGCTCCCATACTTGGACACATTTGTCCTCTGTTCCTCAGGCTTTATATTGAGTGCGTTCTAATTTCATGCATTGGAGTAGTTTTTTTGCCCATTCAGCCACTGTGGGAGTTGAATCTCTCACCCAGTGGTAAGCCAAGATCTGTTTTCGCACTGCCATTGCAAATGACCACAGGGGGTGATCTAGTCTCTCTCCCCGCTGTGATCTGCCAGGAGATCCAATACTGCCTCTCTAGGACCCACTGGCTGACAGTCCTTTAAGGCTGACTGCATTACAGCAATAATGCTAGCCCAGTAATTAGATGTTTTTGGACACTGCCAAATTAAGTGGAAAAAATTGCCTGATTGTGCCTTGCATTTTGGGCTATGGTCTAATTTATTTGGGTCAATTTTTGGGGCCAAGTTGGGCGTGAAGTATGTTCTGTGTAATATGTTATCATTGATTGTCCTTAAATGATCATTAACAGACCAAATCGGTCCCCTCCTCAGAACATCTTCCAATCCCCCTCCGTCAAGGCCTCGCTTCCCAGATCTAGGCTCCACTTTTCTTTTAGTTTTGACAACAGTGAGGGTAAGCTACCCAGCAGTGACCTATAGCTGCATGTCAGCAGTCTTGGCCGGCCAGTGCAAAGGGAGCACTTCATTACTTCTTCTAATGGAGATCTCTGTCATACAGTGAAGTGGGGTTCAACGGATTCCCCTATTCTCAACTTATTTCGAACCAATAGGTAAGCGAAGAAGTGGAAGGGGTGTAGACCATATTGTTTTGCAAGAGACTGGTATGGTTGAAGTATCCCCTGGCCATATAACTGCCCTACTGTGTTTAGGCCCCTACCAGCCCAGATCTTCTGTCTGGCCTATCAGGGTCGGTGAGTTCTCCTCCTTCTATAGTGCTCTTCCTATTTCTGCATCTGGGGAAATAGTGGGTGGGTACATTAGTAGCTCATGTGCATGTCACCAAGCTCTGACCGTGGTCCTGGTGAGAGGGTTTTGGATAAACATCACTGATTTCATTTTCAGGACTGAGGCGAAGAAAGGTGCACCTGAAGGGGACCCTTGCGAGTCAGTCTCCAGCCCCACCCAAGACTTGCCATTCCTTTCCTTATTGTACAGGTCATACATAGTGGAGATCTGGGCCGCCAAGTAATAAAGTTTTAGGTTTGGGAGAACAAGGCCACCCTCATCCATTGCTCTCCACAGGGTCTCCTGCTTGATCTTAGGCCTTTTCTGTCCCAGAGTAGGACTCTCAAGGCTCCCTTCAGTGATTTAAAGTAACAGTGGGGGATCCATATAGGTAAGGACTGAAAGAGATATAAACATTGGGGTAGTTTAAACATCTTGATTAAGTTTGCCTTACCTATCAGGGTGAGAGAGATTCTTCCATCTTTCACACCTCTCCTAGATCCTACTCAGAAGGGGTTTATAGTTGAGACCGAAAAAAGAGATGAAAGCTTTTTAGGAATGTATACCCCCAGATATTTTATAGAGGAAGCTGGTGGGATTTTGACACCTTGAATATTTATGTGGGTGTTCCCTTCTCCCAAGGGGAGCCATTCACATTTGGCCCAGTTGATCTTGTAGCCTGAGAGGGGACATACTCACTGAAGAGACTCTTCAGGGCAGGGATGGAAGTCTCTGGTTCCTTGAGGAAAAGCAGCACATCATCTGCAAAGAGAAGAGATGGCTTGGTGCTCTTCCCCTATAGTGCACCCCTAAATGTTGGGGTTTTGTCAAATGGACATAGCTAGGACCTCTATAGTCAAAACATATAGGAGAGACGACAGGGGACACCACTGACATGCCCCTGGTGAGGTCAAAGGGAGCCAAGATGGTACTGTTTGTGAAGATTTGAGCTTTTGGTGCTTTGTAGAGTGTTTTTATCTGAGATATTACTCTAGGTCCTAACTTAAATTTCTTAAGCGTAGTGAAGCTAAAAACCCATTCAACTCTATCAAAGGTCTTCTCAGCGTCTAACACCAGAAGGCCTCAGTTCCCATCCCCTTCCCTCTTAGTCCACTGATGAACTATATTTAGGGTTCATCGAAAGTAATGCTTTGCCAGTCTGCCCCAGATGAAACCGCACTGGTCCTGCTGGATTAAGGATGGGAGGGCAGTTTATAATATCCTTGCTAGTTTCTTAGCTATGATCTTGCGATCAGTGTTTAGGAGGAAGATGGGTCAGTATGACCCACATTTGCTAGGGTCTTTACCCAGTTTTGAGAGCACGATAATGGTTGTTAGTTGTAAGGAAGGTGACAGCGAACCCATGTCTAGGGCTTCCCTGACCATGGGCACCAGGATACTTTGGATATCCTCCCAGAAGACTTTGCAAAATTCCATTGGAATTCCATCAGGGCCCAGGACCCATCCTGTGTTAGATCCCCAGACTGCAGTCTTTATTTCCCCCCCTCCAGAAGCAGGCAGTCCAGCTCCTCTCTCTTCTCCCCGCTGAGGGAGTTGAGTTGTACTTTGCTAATATAGGCTTCAGGGTCTGCTCTTTTCGGGGCCTCCGATCTACAAAGGGTTTCATAAAATTGCCTAAAAGTGTCATTTATTTGTTTGGAGTCAGAGGTAGACTTGCCCTCCTGGGTTACCAGGGACAGAATAGTTCTTTCTGCCTGCTGGGCCTTCACTCTCCATGCTAACCACTTCCCTGCTATATCCCTCTCAAAGTGAGCTTTAGCCCCTGCTTTCAAAATATTCCTCTCAGTTCTTTTGGATGCCATTTGTGCCAGTCGCCAGTCCTTAATTCTCCTCTTGCTCTCATATCCTGGCTCCCCATCAGGTCTTTTTTCTAACCTCAGAATTTGGTTGTCCAGTTTAATCTCCAATTCCTGCTCCTCCTTATCAAGGTGTGCAGCAAAGGAGATGGTAGCCCCTCTAATGACAGCTTTTAGGGCTTCCCAGGTGGTTGCCACCGAAGTGTCCTCAGGATTATTATAGTTCAGGTATTCTCAGATAGTGGCTGACATGTTCATCCTATACTGGGTGGATGTTAACAGTGTCGGGTCCATTCTCCATTGCTTCAGTGGTGGTGAACCTCTGTCCGATGGAATAGTGAACTCCAGTGGGGCATGATCTGACACACAGATTGGACCATATTTAGGGTCCTTCGCCTCTCGCAGAATTCCAGGAGAAATAAAAAAATAATCTATTTTAGTGTAGACATGATGTACCGAGGAGTAAAAGGAAAACTCTGTTTTAGTTGGGAAAAAGTGTCTCCACATCTCTGGCAATGCCCTTTCCTGGCCAAGTCTCTAAGTGCTATCATGCTTTTTGGATGGGGCCTGGTTCTGTTGCCCAAGTGGTCTCTGTCCTGGTCCCAATACATACTGAAGTCACCCCCAATGATGAGATTATCAGGGTAAGGGGTCAGGATCACTGCAAGATGGTGGAAAAATCCCAGATCACCTATACTGGGCCCCTAAACTGCCAATAAGGTGTATCTAGTTCCCTCGATTGATACATCTCCTACCAGGTATCTGCCCTGAGAGTCAGACAGGGACCCATGTGCTATCATCCTCAATTGAGGTCAAATCAAGACAGCCACCCCCATGCCCTAGAGGTGAAGGGGGCTGCTAACATAGTCCCCCCCATGAGCCAGCCAGTCTTTCTGTCTCTTCTTTAGTCAGATGGGTCTCCTGAAGGAAGTGGACGTCCCCCCTCTGCTTCTTAAGGTAGGACCAAGCTCTCTTTCTCTTAACCACTGTCTTTACTCTTTAGACCACTAACATTCCAAGTTATACATTTGATATCGCACATTTTGCTATAACAACATATGACCCCTGCTGATACTCTAGGTATGGTCTCGGTAGAGACCTTGTGCTGATAGCCAACTGTCTTTTGTTTTTACACCCATCTGTTGAAACAAATCCCTCAAACATGAACCCCCTTTCCCCTCCCCCCTCCCAGAACCAATAACCACTAGAACACTCCCCTTTCTGAACTGTTAAACCCATCAAACTTTTTAATTTCCAACCCCATCTAACCATCCCTCTTATAAGATGGCTTCCCTTACACATCCCCTCTAACACTCTTCTGCTCTCCCCCTGCTCTTCGTGGATGTGCTGAGGGGCACCATCCACTTCGTAACTCCTGTGGTTGAAACCACTGATTTAACAGTACTGTTGCCATCCTACTTGGGGGTGAGAGGAAAACGGGAGGAAAAGCTCTCCTCCCTTCGGGTTAGCAGATTATTATGATTGAAGTATTATCTGCTAACGCTGTTCTAGGTGAGCTCACGGAGTATGGAAAAGGCGAGGTGCCCCCCTGCATGGAGGCTCCTGTTGCCTCTAACCCCCCCCAGCAATGCATGTTTCAGATAACCACAAATTGCTCAAACCATTTATAAGAATAAAGCTCCGCCTAGCTGCATTATTCAAAGTATTTGATCCAAAGATTGCTGCCCTTCCCCCATTTAAAGAGAAAATATTATACAACCAGAAAAGACTAAACATCTTATCAACTCCCAAAGTAGAGTTTATACTCTAAGGAACTGCAACTTGTGGAGGAGTTGAAATCCACTCCTAGCCCCTATTTGGACCAGGGTACTCTCTTGGTTTCGATTTTTGTCCCATTTTAGTTATCTGGACTGATGTATGTGTCTCAGGCATCTTGCACTAATTCTGCTGTGACCCAGTATTCCTGTGCTCTGGGAGGGCGACTTGCACTAGTGTGATTACTTCCATTAGGATAGTCAGCATAGTTTCCCCTTTGCCAAGCACCCAGGGAACCTTCCCTTATCCCTGTGGGGTCAAAGATATTCTTTCACTCTCCCCTCATAGGGCCAGTCGGTCAGCTCCAATCAAAGAAAAATATAATTTAACACGGCAGGAGACACCGTCGCGGATGGGGGGCACCAGACCCAGCTGTTATAGGCTGGAGCTGGCTCCATTGCAGGTCCAGAAGAGATGTCCCCCCCCCCCCGAGCAGCATGACCCGCTCATTGTGTGTATTCTAAAGGTGCTTTAACCCATGCCTCTTAATTCAACAGTTGCAGGGAACAGAAAGTCAAGCACTTTTTCCCTACTGATGGGACCCACAGCCCCCCAATCTAGGGCATAATGCCTGTGTTCTCTCTCCCAATAATGTTGTCCCCCAAAGTTTTCTCCAGTTTAAGCACTGGTGTCTACACAGGAGGCCCAATGCCCAAACCTAGACAAGTCCAGAGTCCCAGGGCTGCCTACATGAATTACAGGGCTGCCGCGACTTATGAAGGTCCCGCGGAGAGAGAAAAAAGAATAAAAGAAAAGAAAACAAGACAGTCTCCTTTTTAAGCTCCAGATCGAGAAGCTAACTTGTCATACCAGATCAATCTAATGCAGTCCATTTTCAGTCAGTAAACAGGACCTCAATACTGAGTTCACTCCGGTTCTTGCCCAACACCATCCTCATTCCCCTGCCCAAGCAGCACTCGAGAAATATAGTCCATTGCTGCTTCAGGATCAGTAAAAGACTTTGTCTCCTTATTCTTCGGCCGAATTATGAGCCGGGCCGGGTAGACCATGGTGAATTGACAGTCGATCTTGTGGAGCTTCTTTTTTACTGCATTGAAAGCTTGCCTTTCCCTCTGCAGGCATCTGGAGAAATCCGGGAAGATGCTAATCTTACTTTCCCTGCTCAATTATTCGGCCCTTCTGTCTGGCTGCGACTAGCACCCATTGCCTGTCTTGGAAGCACAGGAATTTGATTATTATGTGGCGCGGTCTCTCTTCTGGACTCAGTCGGCAGCCAGGTGATCAATGGGCTTGCTGGATCTCCAGGGTCGACTCAGCAGGTAAATTAAGTGTGGTTTTCAGCCAGGTGACAATGTGAGCAATGCAATCTCTGCCCTCAGCTCCTTCTTTTAAGCCCACTATTTTCACGTTGCACTTCCTCTCCCTGTTTTCGTGATCGTCAAGTATCTTTTAAGGAATTCAGTCTCTCAAGGCCATTTGCAGCGAGTTTTCCAGTCTTTGGTGAGCTTCTTCTGTGTCACTAACCCGCTGCTCTATCTCAGTAAGCCTATTTGTGTGGGTCTCCAAAGTGTCACGTAGGCTGTTTACCATCTGTTGTAGATGGGTGAGCTGGGCCCCGATATTTTCAAATCCTGCCCTCATCTGGTGGGTTAAGTCGAACTTGAGAGATTGTATAAGCTCCTCTATATTGTTGTGGGTTTGTAAGGTTAATTGTTCGTCGCTTTCCATGCTAGATCTGCTTGCCTTTTCAGCCAGTGTTGCAGCCATTTTGTAATCCGTGATGCTGGGTAGGCCCGATCTGCTCTTGCTTGTTGTTGCAGAAAACTCAGCTGAGGCTGCTTTTCTTTAGGTTTTTTGGTAGAAGCCATATTGAAGATTGTTCTGCCTTGCAATATCAGTGTCTTCTCTGGTTTTGTATTGATGGATGGCAGGGATATTAAGCGGATGGTCCCAGAGCCCTGGATTAAGCCTCCATTCTCTTCCTCAGTCAGGCCACGCCCCCCAGTGTAGGCGTGTTTAAACATGCTGTCAGCTGGCTTGCCTGTGTAGATCAGATGCAGCGTGGTGAGTGCCAGGAGGATCACTGGCATGGAACATGGATCGGACACCCGTACACACTGGGAAGTGAAAACGTTCCACACTTAAACCATTTTCCAATCCATGCTAAAACCCTGATTGTATCAGGGTTTAAACATGGTTGTGAAACACAGTTAGGTAATGTTACCAGTGTGGACGTGAACCGTGTTCCCAGATTTTAAAATGTTACAAGGCATCTGTAATGTTTTAAGATCCCAGTGTGGACAGGGCCTTACAGACTCAGGCCTGCATATCTTTTGTTGATCCTTGGGTGATCTGTCCTCTTCTACTGTGGGTCCTGTACTGAACTCAGCATCGATGGATAGCTGCCCTGCCAAGCTAGCATCTTTCCACCCTCTTTTGGAAACTGATACACTCATCTTGCTTGGCAATTGTGGCTCTAAAGCCGGGTTTACACAGCAACAGTGCTACTCATTTCAGACCGCAGCAATGTGATCCCGACCAGCAGCAAGTGTCCACATGGCCTCTCTGTGCACCGCTACACTCTGAGCTGGTATGGGGCCATGAAACAGGGGTCCAGACTGTCACTCACCACCACAAAGACAGAGTGAACATGTTGCAATGGCGCAGACAGGCCACACAGTAGTTTAATCCACTGCAAGTCACTCACTCCGGTCAACGTCCCCAGCTTGACAGGAAATGTGGGACTGGCTTAATGAGTGACTTGCCGCGATCGGGTACATGTCCACACGGTCGCATTTGCACTGGAGCAGCCTGAGCAATCAGGTTGCTCCACTGTAAATGTGACCATGTAAACAGGGCTTTAGACACACATTCTGGGCCCGTGTCCTAACATGGTAGTCAGTATAGCCTTGAAGTTAGGGGAACAAGGTGTAAATGAGCTTGATACATCCAGCAGAGCAGACCTGAGTTTGATTCTCACAACATCCACTTGCATACTGTGTGACTCTGAGCAAGTCACTTAACCACCCAGTGCTCCCAGGTCACCCCTGAAAACAGGCACCTGTGCCTAGTGGGCCTTACCCGGTTTCCAAAGACATTAAAAAAAAAAAAAAATTCAATTCTTTCATCTTTTTGCTCTCCTTTTCAAGCTCCACCAAGCTTGTTACAACAAGCGTTTGTCAATGCCGAATGTTTGTTTGCTGGCACTGGCAGTGGTAGTGTAGAAGTTACAGAGCTGCGTAATAGGAATGGCAGTGAAGTATTGAACTGAAGCCAACCCCACCACCACCCTGCAGAGAGTGACAGGCATTGGGGTGTGCGTTTGGGTCGTCAGGCATAACGGCCACGCCATTTCACCACACCCCACCCTGCAGACACTGACAAGTGTCACGGTGTTCCTTAGGGTCTTTGGCCCATATCACGCACCATTTCATTAGGAAATGCGGTGAGATGGGTGCGGTATGGGAGAATGGGGTGAAGTTTGGGGCAAGAGTTCAAGGCATACCTCGATGCCTCTCAGTGACTGCAGGGTGTGGAATGGTATGAGCATCACAGGCAAGAATCCCAAGTCACACCCCTGATTCCTGTCATTCTCTAGAGGGTTGGGCGATTTAGTTGAAAAGCCTAATACCTCAGGCATTCGTTGGTATTTTCACTCCAAATTTTCAACATGTTTGTTTTGTGACCACTTCATGAACAGGGGAATATCAGTTTGGTAGCAAAAGCTGCTTATGCACAGTGACTACGGCATTTAGCACCACAGGTGCAAAAATATTCAAACAGGATGTAAAAAATGACAGCTGTACTCTTTCATGGGAGGTGTAAAATGACTATGTTGCAAATGTGTAGTAAAAATATTTAAAAAATGGTGAAGTCCTAGCGTGACATAGAAACTGTGCAACGCACACCCGTAAAACCTCTCTAGCCAGCCTGCCTCGAAGACACACACCAGAGGGGTTCGAAATACCAGCGGGCGGGCGGCCACCGTGATAGCCGTGGTGGGGCGATCAGGAGGCCGGTGGAGAAAGCCAGAAAGCCGGCCTGCCTCAAGACACACACACTAGAGGGCTCTGAGTCGCCAGCGGCGGGCGCCACCGTGACAGCCGAAAAGGGAACCAGGAGGCCGGGAGAAAGCCAGAAAGGTACGGGAAAGTCGCACAGCCAATCGGAGGGCGACCTCTGACTTTGCCAGCCTCTGATTGGTGCGCCTTCTCCCATTGACTTTGCTGTATCTTTGCACCACCAAAACTGGTCGAGATTGCTTATGTTTGTACTGTAAAGTTAACTTCTCTAAAAAAGGGCTGTTTTTGCTGTTTTACTGTGTACTTCTGTGAAATGCATACTTACCTGTTTAGATAGTAATTACAGTCTTTTGGGTCAATTTTGTGTTGGGCTAGACGCTCAGGCGCCTAACCCCCCACCCTCCCAGTCTTTGTTGTGCAAAGTTTTACAATCTAGCACCTCTAGCAAGCCACTGCCTGCAAGTGCTTCTTCTGATTGCCCTCTCCTCTGTCCCCTCCCTTCTAGCCGGCCTGCCCTCAGACACACACACACCAGAGGGCTCCGAGCGCCAGCGGCGGGCGGCCACCGATAGCCAAAAGTGGAACCAGGAGGCTGGGGAGAAAGCCAGAAAGGTATGGGAAAGCCGCAAAATTTTTGCCCGCCCCCACCCCCTTCAGGGTGTTTCTTTTATACACACCTTCCCGCCAAATCTCATCCCCGCCCATAGCTATTCTCCCAGCCAATTCCCGAGCTCATTTTCTTCACATCATCTTACTTTCTTTAACCCTCTCCTACCCTCCACCATGCTACTGCACCTACTACTGCTGCTTTGCTTCTCACCTTCCTTAGATCCAGATGAGATATCTGTTGGAACCCATACCGAGGTGCTTAGGGTGACCATTCAACTCTGCCCCCCTCTACTGTCCCCAGTGGATACCCCTAAACTATACATACTTATACTACCGCTTCTGCACAATAATCCTTGGGGAATCCCAAAAAGGCTCACAACCAGTTTGAACTCCTCTATCCCCCTGCTACCATACTGGCACTACAATTACTCCCTACGCCTGTCCATTAAGCTGGCAATCTATGATAATCTCGATAACCATGCAGCAGGATCATCACCCACTATATATTGGATTCCAAGAAAGAAGAAAAAACTGCCTGACTGCTCACTACTCCTATCACTTGGTGCCCTCATCAAGTTAATCTTCTTTCTGCTGGTCTGTGTTGGCACTGTGGAAATCAACCCTGGCCCCACTGAAAGCTCGATCTCTCCAACTGACCTAACCTCCATAAATGGTTTGAGTTTTCACTTCAATGCCTGCAGCCTCCTAAAAGTTCTCATCAATACAGGTCTGGCTGCACACCCTACCGGACTGTCTGGTTATATCTGAAACATGGCTCAAATCTGCAACAAAAGATAGTGAAATAAACCTTCCCAACTATCAGCTCTTCAGATCTGACCGTCTATCCAGGGGCGGTGGGTAGCCATCTATGTCAAAGCAAATATCTCTGCATCCTGCCTCAATTCTACATCTCAACCAAAGGAATTGAATGCTTGTCTATTAAAATAACCCTTCCAACACATCTTCCTTTCAACTGGTTGGTTGCTATAGGCCCCCTCTGCAGGCCTCAAACTCCTATCCCATTTAGGATCCATACTTAATCTGGGCCCTGAAGACACCATCATCTTAGGAGACATGAACTTAAATTGGCTGACTAATGCATCTGCACCCTGGTAACCTTCTGTGACACCTATGGATTCTCTCAATTAATCAAAGAACCAACAAGGATCAACCCAAAGAATACTCTCAACAGCACACTCCTGGATATTATATTGGTAAATAAACCTCATCATTATCCCTATGCAGGAGTACTTCTCAGTGACATAAGTGACCACTGTCCCATAGCTGCCATTAGATCAACAATCAAGCCACCCAATCCTGCAAAATTCCTCCCACGAAGGTCAAAAAAGAACTTTAATATTACAGGATATCTCCATGATCTGTGCCACACCACACGTTGGCAAGAATTCTATCTCACAGCCTCAATAGAGTCAGCTCTTCAAATCCTAAATGATATAATCATAAGTGCCTCAATTCCATACCCCTCACCAGTGTCAGAACCAAACTCAAATCCTGTCTGGTTCTCTGCCGACCTTAAATCCGCACTGCTTGCCAGAGACAAACTCTGGAAAAGGGCAAGAAAGACAAAGGACCCAAATGACTGGCTCCAATTCAGAAAAGCCAGAAACTCCTGCACAAAACAAGTAAGAAAAGCCAAGGCAACCTTCTACACAGCTGAACTAGATGCCTCTATAACAACCTTCCAGGTTCTGGGGTACCATAAAGGGCATCCTAGGTCAAACCTCTACCCTGTCTTACCATCCAAATTCAATTAAATAATATTGAAATCACCGACAAGCAAAATATCTTGAATGCTTTCAATGACCATTTCACTACAGCTGGCCTGGCTTTTGACTCTCTCCTGCAAACCTATTAAGATCATCTCTAAACCTACAATCTACTGAGAGTCAAAAGGTTGCTTCCACATTCTCATTCAAACCAATATTGTTCAAAGAAGTAGAAGACCTCCTACTCCAACTAGATACCACCAAAAGTGCAGGTGCAGACTCCCTGGATCCCTACTTTCTAAAAGTAGCACTGTATGCCTTAACACCCCCTCACCCACCTCTTCAATCTATCACTTGTCACTGGTACTATCCTCAATATGGAAAACAGCTCAAGTGTTTCCATTACTAAGGCAGGTGATCCCATGGACCTCAATAATTATAGCCCATCTCCATCTTACCAATACTATCCAAGATGCTTGAGAAGCTGGTAAACTCTCAGTTAACTGCCTACCTTGATACCAACAATCTCCTAAATCCAGCTCAATCTGGGTTTAGATCTATGCATAACACCATCTCTGCACTAGCAAAAGTCACAAATGACTGGCAGACTGCCCTAGACAAAAGAATAATACCTGTGCTGTGTTTCTGGATCTAAGCAAAGCCTTTGACACTGTGGATCATGATCTTCTAATCACCTCACTAAACTCCATAGGCCTTGACTCACTCTCTATTAAATGGTTCAGATGCTATCTCTCTGGAAGGCTACAACTGGTAAAGAATGATGGTGATCTACTCATCCTAAGCCACTCCTAAGAGGTGTACCGCAGGCTCCATCCTGGGTCCCATCCTTTTGCGATTTACATCAACAATATTGACTCCAATCTCTCTCTTTCTAATATCCACCTTTTGCAGATGACACTGTACTTTATGTGAGCGATCCTCACCATCAAAAGCCTGTGAGCTCCTACAGTCTCAATTCTCCCTCCTCCAGCATAACCTATTAAAAAAGAAATTATTACTAAATGCTAAGAAAACCAAAGCTATGTTCTTTGCCCACAAGAACTGTTCTTCCACTATCCCATCATTCACCCTCCCACAACTCTCTACCATCCTTGGTGAAAATCTGGAATATGTTGACAAATTCAAATACCTAGGAGTATGGATAGACAATAAACTAGACTATACTACCCACGTTGAAGAGCTCCTGAAAAAGCTAAGACAAAGACTTGGTCTATTCTATAGAATCAAACACTACCTGACCAAAGATTCCAAACAAAGATTAATCCTTGCATCATTCATGTCCCTCATTGATTATGCTGACTTCCTCTATAGCCATTGCTCCCTCTCCCATCTAAACAAACTAGACACCCTGTATCATAGAGCTATTAGATTCATTACTGACCTTCCTCTAGCACCCATCATTGTCTCTCTACAATGCAGTCAGCTGGACATCCCTGCAACATAGAAGAAGAAAAATGCTGCTACCTGGATCTACAAAGCTCTGACAAACAAACTCCTTCCTACATCTCAGACTGCTTCAACCAGATCACATCCAGGCTCCTACACCTTGAGGATCAACAAACTGATCCTGCTGAAGATTCCTATCACCTGCACCCGGTATGGAAGAGCTGCAATCAGTTATTCCTGGCACTTATCTGGAATTCTATCCAAAAGACATTGAAAATGGAAACACTGATCCCCTTACATCCTTCAAAAAGCTGTACACCAGCCTAATCCCAGATTCATGCAATTGCTTCCACAAGGCCTAGTCCTCCCACACCCCACCTCCCACACCCTCTCTCTCCCCCCCCTTCTAAAGCTCCTCCTATTCTTCTATCATTGTCTGGTCCTTTCCACATCAAACCTCAAACATATATGCTCACCCATGTACCATTATCCAAGCCTTATCCCTACCAGACTGTTTGTTTCTCACCTTTAATAGGTTTTGGTTTACTGTCCTTTGCCTTGTATATATGTAAATAATTGTACATCTATCTCACTCATAAATGTTTGTATTTGTGCTATTTCAATATCCAGTTTTTGTATACACTCTGTAACCTTTTTTGTTATGACCACTCAGGTCCATCTTGTAAATGAGCTATGCTCAATGATGTTCGCCTGAATAAATAAAGATTTTGATTGATTGATTGATTGATTGATTTTGATTGAATATAATTAGGTTGGGGATTTTTTATAGCAGATTGTCAACTCAGGCATTTTGGTGCCTCCGATCATGAACAGTGTCACTGTGATTTTCTTTATCTGTGCTGAACAATGATTTCCCACAGCGACCACGCATCTCTGCACTGAAAGTGTGAAAACACACTTCGGCCATGTTGTGAAAAATGGCAGCTGTACTGTTCATAAGGAAGTGTGGGAAAATGTCACTAGTGAAAATCTGGACTGAAAATATTACAAAGTCATGAACTAACGAGGATGCGTGAAACTGCACAATGCTCACTGTGAACACAGTCATTTTATGGACTTTTTCACCAAATTTTCAACATAGCCATTTTAAGACCTCTGCTCATGAACAGTGTAACTGTGATTTTCTTAATCTGTCCTAAACATTGTTTTCGCACACCAACAGCACCATTGTGCGCTACATGTGCATAACACATTTTGGGTGACATATGAAAATTGCAGCTGTACTGTTCATAAGGAAGTTTAATAAAATGGACATGTTGAAAATCTAGAGTGAAAATATTAAATTTGTAAACTTACTTAGCATGCATAGGAACTGTGCAACGACGTCAGTAAAAGTCATTTTTAGGAATTTTTCACCAAATTTTCAACATAGCCATTTTAGACCTCTGCTCATGAACAGTGTCACTGTGGTTTTGTTAATGTGTCCCATACATTGAGTTTGCAGCACCGACGCGCCATTGTGCGCTACATGGGCGGAAACACATTTTGGGCAGGATGTGAAAAATGACAGCTGTACTGCTCATAAGGAGGTGTGGTAAAATGGCAATGTTGAAAATCTGGAGTGGAAATATTGAAAATTCGCAAACCTACGAGTGTGCGTGGGAACTGTGCAACGCACACTCGTAAAACAGTCATTTTTAGGAATTCTTTCACCAAATTTTCAACATTGCCATTTTAAGATCTCTGCTCATGAACAGTGACACTGTGATTTTCTTAATGTGTCCCATACACTGAGTTCGCACAACGACTGCGCCATTGTGCGCTACATGGGTGGAAACACATTTTGGGTGAGGTGTGAAAAATGACAGCTATACTATTCATAAGAAGGTGTGGTGAAATGGCAATATTGAAAATCTGGAGTGAAAATATTGAAATTTCGCGAACTTACGAGCCTGCGTAGGAACTGCGCAATGCACGCTCGTTAAACAGTCATTTTTTGGAATTTTGGCACCAAATTTTCAACATGGGGGTTTTGGGCCCCCTTCTCATGAATGATGTCACTGTCATGGTGGTATTCAGGCCCGAAGGGTGATTTCGCAGTCACTGCGCAAATCACCCTTCGGGTCGAATACCGCCATGACAGTGACATCATTCATGAGAAGGGTCCCAAAACCCCATGTTGGAAAATTTGGCAAAATTCCAAAATGGCTGGAGATATGCAAAGTTGAAACCCCATCTAGCCCATTATACAGCTTACCGCATTTCTCAGTTCGCGGTCGGCTTTGAAGAATGCAGACGCGTTCCCGGGTCCATCAAGATCGCCGCTACCGGAGTCCGAGGTAAGTATGGGGTGAGGGGGTGGGAGGTTGGTGCGCAGTGGTGGGTGCGGGTTGTAGGAGGGGGTCGTGAGATGCACCGCTGGACCGCTTTTTGTCTTACAGGTACAAAAAAAAATAAAGACGCTAGGACTGCTTACACGCTTGGGGTGGGCTCCAGTGTGGCACAAGGACTTTGGGGGGCGTTTCATTAACGGGGATTGGGCACCCTGGCCGGCAAATTGAGGGAAAAAAATAAAGATCTGTGGGATTGCTTGCCACGCTTGGGGTGGGGTCCCAGCGTGGCACAAGGATTTTGGGTGTTCAGCTGACGGGGATTGGGCACCCCGTAGGCAATGACTGATTGCCACGCTGGGGTGGGCTCAGCGTGGCACCAACTACTGATGGGGAGACGATGCAGTTTCAGCCGACGGGGATTGGGGCACCCTGGCCAGCTATACACTGCGCATGGGGGCGCCGCACGCCTCTGGTTGGGGAGAGGGGAGCTGCGCTGAGCAGCTTCTATCGCTGCTCACTCAAGCATAGCTCCCCCTTTCAACTGTATGCCACTGCATTTTGCAGCGTGTCATAGACAGCTCCAAAATGCATTGGCTTACAGGGGCCGTGCCTGCCAGGACACTGCCTGAATTGGAGGAGGAGGTGACACACCTCCGAAATCTCCGATGATGGCACTATGTTTCTTGCACATGCGTGCAAGAAAACATAAAAAGGATGGTGACTAAGCATTCCTCAGCTTACAAACCCAGTCTCTGTAATTACCTTCCACTGAACATGATTTCTAGTACTGATACTGAAATGTTGATATGTAAACTACTGTAAAAGTATTTCTGTATTGCCTGGCCTTAGATGTTGCATGACTGCATTTTTCTAGTGACACTTCATTGTAGTCTCTGTTTCTACAATATACAGCACTTTGACAGTTATTGTAAGGCCCTTAATAAATAAAAATTATTATTATTATTACTGATACAGAATCTCTTTAAAGAAGATAACGTGTCCTTCATTTCAGGAGGGAGCTCAGCTCTCACAACTACCCAAGCATGCTTAGAAGTATAACAGTGATGACATCAGACTTTACTGCAGTGAAAAGGGTGAAAAATGACACTCATAGTTCAAATCAGGTTAAAGTCAAGCATCACTGTGGCTCAGTTGGTAGCACATCCACCTCTGGGCAGAAGGTCACAGGTTCTAATCCCACACTGGGATTAGACAAATACCATAAATGCTGGAACCTATGTTCAGCACTGTCCAGGTGTGTTATACTCTGGATGAGATGCCTGTTCTGGTGGGTTTTCAGGTAAATGTTAAAGATCTCATGGCACTTATCGAAAAGAGGATGAAAATGTCCCCTGTGTTCTGGCCAAATTTCCTCCATTCTCTAAAATACCACCAACAGTTTAATCTGGTTTATGAGTCCAGCCCTCCTTTCCCAGTCAACAAAAACTAAATAAATAACATCAATAAAATGTAACACAGTAAAGGGAACATCAGCAGATGCCCCCCACTAAGTCCCCATGTTTCCTACCACTAACCAGTTGCTCTACTATTAGACAAACACCTAGTTAGTAGTGTGAAACATTGAGCCTCAGTGGGGGTGTCTGCTGATGTTCCTGGTACTCTTCTGTGCTGCGTTTTAACTGTGAGCATTATTTTTACTTTATTTATTTATTTATTTATTTATTTTTATTTATTTATCAAGTCTAGGATTACAATACCTTTGAGCCATGGCTCTTTTACAAAGGTTCCACGTCAGAGAAATACAAATTATGGGGAACATCAAGACAGGCATTACAACAATGTGGACATTGCAAACAGAGTACAGATTAATACAGTTCAAGGTAGCATTGTAACAAGGCAGCCAGCGGCATTTGTCAGAGAAATAGACAACAGATAAGAAGTGCCAGAGTCATAGGGAGAGGGAAGAGGGTGGGGGAGAAGGAATGTAGGAAGGGTGGCAAGAGGGTGAAAAGTGCAGCATTGGGTATACCAAGATGTGAGGGTAGAATCCAGTGGGGGGACAACTAGAGCAGAAAGGAAGTGGAGAACAAGGTTAGTTGGGCAGTCACAGGAGCTGTTGGAAATGAGATAGTCCCGAGCCTAGTTTTAAACATACCAATAGTTGGGGCAGAGGAGATGGTTGGGCTGAGGCCATTGAACCAGAGTGGCGCTCGATAAGCAAAGGCGTTGTCCCTGTAGAAGTGTGACAGTGGGAACTTTCAGTAGCTGTAGCGTGGATCTCCTAAGGTGCCATTTGTTAATTGAGTTGTTGTAACAGAGATGAGACCCCAGAAGGAGCAAGGCCAGGTAGATTTTTTTCACCATGGAGCAGGTGAGAAACTTTATGCGGTTTGATAGTTGGAGCCAGCCGGTCTGAGTGTACAGGTCACATGTGGGTGAGACAGTGAGCATCAGTGATGAGCCGACATGCTTTATTTAAGGTAGTTAGAGGCATCTAAGGGTTGTGGTTGTGGCGAGCCATAAATGATGAGACCATAGTCTATTACAGAGATCACAGAGCTCAGGACTGCAACCTTCAAATCTTCTGGCATGAGGTGTGGTCTGTGTTTGTAGAGAGACCAAGCCATGTATTAGCAGCTCTAGCTACACTATCTACATGAAGTCCATAGGAGAGATTAGGGTCAAGCTGAATCCCTAAGTATTTGAAGGACCCCACCTGATCTAGAGTGTTCCCCTGGGTGGTGGAGATAACCAAGTGGTGTAGCTTGTGTGGGTTATGAGAGCTGCAGAAGAGCATAGATTTGGTTTTCTTGTCATTGAGGACCAGTTTATGATTAAGAAACCATGTCGCTACAGAACTGAAACCAAGTTGAAGGTTGTGTTGAAGAGTACTTTTAACAGTACTGAAAGTCAGATTTCATCATTACCTCATTTCAGGGCACATTTAGGTAGCTGTGTGTGCCAGGTAGAGATGTGCGAAGTTGAGAAAACTTCGCTTCACCAGAACTTTGCGAAGTTCGCAAAAACCTCATACCTGAAGTACAGTTTCATAACATTTTTGCACAGGTGAAGTGGTATATTCATTTTCCCACAAAGTGACTAAATTTTGCTGACAAAGTTGCCACTTTGTGGAAAAGTGCCCCCACCTTGCAAAAAGTTGCAAAAGTTGGCAGTTGAAGTTGGTGATGCCAACAGGAACTTCGAGAAGCTTTGCGAAGCTGAAGTTTCTCAACTTTGCAGCAACTTTAGTGTTGAAGCTTACGTTTGCTGAATGTCTAGCTGGGCTCCCTCCCATACAAGATGCAAAAAGAAAAACAAGGTGCTATGTCAGCATGTGGTCTGAAAGCAAAACAAAATGGTTATATTAAATGCACACTGAAAACAGAAAATAGAGTTAAAAATCGACCGTTCGACCATAGGTCTTCTTCAGGAAATATCTAAAAGAGAAAAAAACTAAGTTAGTCCTAACTTTGCTTTTTCTCTTTTAGATACTTCCTGAAGAAGACCTATGGTCAAAACGTCAATTTTTAACTCTATTTTCTATTTTCAGTGTGCATTTAATATAACCATTTTGTTTTGCTCCCACCCCTACAGACTGACTGTCTCTGCCTCAGATGTGTGTACCATCAACTGAAGTGACAGCTGTGCATGGAAGAAACACTATAGTATGAATGCCAGTACACTGCTTACAACTCTTGCAGTATGACCAACCAATATCTCCCTTCTTTCTGCAGCTTTGTACAATGAAAAGGTTGACGCTAACGAGCGGAAAAGGAAACGCAGAACAACTATAAGGTAATTCATCCATTGTTACTTTTAGAATTGCTATTAGCCTTCTGTACACTCAGTTACCCTGTGGTAGCTTACATTTTGAACACCCAGCAAGCTCTTTTTGTAAGTTGTCCAACGATCTCACCTGAATTGGGATTTCTGTACTCCCAGTACCATTTTCTGAAATTGTTTGATATATTGTACCATTCCTGTTGGTATTGCATTTTCTTTTTTACTTTTTCTTTTTATGTTTTAAAGATATAATATGTAATAAAGAAAATATTAAATGTGCTAAATAAATATACATATTAACAAAGATCAACAAAAAAATAATATGTTGCATTCAGGGAAACTTATTTCTATTGCAGTGTAATAGTTGTCGTGTTGGTATTGTATTATGTAATTCAGCCTGTTCTGTATATTTTGACTTAATTTGTAGACTTTAGTATCATCCCAGGTTATCATGAAAATAGGTATTTCCTTGCCTAATGCACTTACCTGGTAAACAAAAATAAAAGAAAGAAAGAAAGAAGGAAAGAAGGAAAGAAAGAAAGAAAGAAAGAAAGAAAGAAAGAAAGAAAGAAAGAAAGAAAGAAAGAAAGAAAGAAAGAAAGAAAGAATGAATCTAGCTGCTCCAGTCTTCACCTGCTCACCACTTTAAGCACTTAGCCTGCATGTGCTTTCTGCCCTGGAACATTCAGAGTAGTTTGAACCAATGCAAGTACTCATCCTGCGATCCCTGTGTCTCAGCTGCCAGGTCATTTTCAGTTGCAGTAAATACTCAATGCCCTGGACTTGGCTTTGCAAATATCCTGGTTGTGTGTGTATTAGTAGTTTTTTTTAAACCCATTTGGACTTGTACTTTGATCCAATTCAGGCACTGGTCAGTTTTGGATGAATTTGTTTATTTTATTAGTTCTGGAGAACCAACTGCGATTGGTTTCCTTCAGTCAGTTTCAGATCCATTTAAACAAAGGGAACTTCTGTTTTTCCCTCTATGATCAGTCTTTGGATTTTTGGTTCTGAATTGCAAATTAGTTTAAAAAGAGTTAATTTTTATTAAATTTTTCTTATGAACATACAAACATATGAAAGAAGCCAGCAGATAAAGGCCTTGTTGGTCTACCAAGTCTGCTTGATTGTTCAGCTTGCGGTCTATACCACAGCTTACTCACCCCTTCCTTTCCCATCACATTCTCTCCTAGGCAGGTCTCCTCTTGTACTTTTTTCCTGACTCTATTCCATCTTCTTTGGAAAGCGTCCACTGTCTTTTGCGAGATCAGCTCTTCTGGTAGCCTATTCTACTCCTTCACCACCCTCTCTGACTTCTCTGTGAAACAATTTCTTCTCAGTCCCCTCTTGAATCACAGACACTGTCCTACAGGGGTTTGATAAAGGTGTTTTCACAGGGGTGGTGTTTGTGGACTTGACCTGGGCATTTGAGCTTATAGATCATTCCCTGTTGCATGACAGACTTGAGGGTTTGGGAATATCTGTGAATGTGATTAATTGAGTAAAGGACTATTAGTGGGCAAGGTCTCAGTATGTTTCTATTGGTTTGGTGAATTCTAGTTGTAGACCTGTGACCTGTGGTGTTCCTTAAGCATCCATTTTAGGACCCTTGTTGTTTTCTTTCTTTATAAATCGGTTGTCTTCAGTTTCTAATTTTTGCCACTGTTTGTTATATGCTGACGACCTTATTTTATATTATCAAGCTTCTTCAGTTATACAACTTAATTCAGTGTTACAATCTGAATTTTTATGTTTATGTTCCTGGCTCTCCAATAATCTTATGATAATGAAAGTCAATAAGACCAAGGTAATGCTTTTTGGCTCAAAGTACACATCCAGAGATAATCCTCGTTTAGTAGTTAAGGATGGCTCAGGGAACCTATTAGATCAAGTGAATGAATTTAAGTATCTGGGGTTTCTTCTTGATACTTGTATGACTTTTAGTGGTTAAGTCTGTTAGTAAGCTTATTAATCGGAAGATTGGGCTGTTGTACAAGTTTAAACATTATTTGTCTTACAATATTCGATATGCTCTTGCTGTAGGGACACTATTGCCTCATTTTGATTATGTCTCTTCTTTGTAAAATAATTTGGGCTCTCATGAACTTTATATTCTTACAGTGGCATTTAATAATATCGGTCGCTTTATTCTTCTTGCTCCCTTAAAGACGCATCAATATGTGTTGTACTCTTCTATTGGCTGGCTTTCTCCTATTCTTAAATTTGTATACTCTATTGGCTGTCTGGTTTATAAGTCTATTTATTCTTTTTCCTCTTTCCCCTTGTCTGATCTATTTACTCTTAGGTGTTCTACAAATTTGCAGTCTACAAGGGGTATCACATTATTGTCCCATCACATAAAAATAAATTTGGGTTATGATCCTTTTCTACTTCTGCTGCTAAATTGTGGAATGAGTTACCATTGGAATTGCATTCAGTTTCTACTTCCTCAAGTTTTAAAGTACAATTTAAGATGTATTTGTACTCCTTGAAAGACTGTGAATGTAATATATGATTTGCTTAGTCTATAATTTGTTATATGTAAATTTTGTATTTATGTTAAATGTCCAGGTCAGACCTGAAAAAAGGCTTTTTGTCCAGTGTCCTTACCCAGTTAACAAATTTAAAATAAAAATAAAATAAATCTACCCCCTCCAGTTTTATGCTGTGTCCCCTTGTGACCCCCTCCTTTTTTAGCCTGAACATGTGATCTGTTTCCTCCCTATTTATGATTTTTAAATATTTAAAGGTCTCTATCATGTCTCCCCTGTCCCTTCTGTCCTGCAGTGAGTAGAAACATAGAATTTGACGGCAGATAAGGACCGCTTGGCCCACCTAGTCTGCCCATTTTCCTACCTAACAGATAAGCTGCAGATCCTAGTTAACCAACAGCTTACTTCCTTTTACCCCCAACTAGGACTGCCTTATGCCTGTCCCATCCATTCTTGAAGCCCCCCACTGTTCTTGACTCCACGACCTCCTCAGGGAGGCTGTTCCATGCATCCACAACCCTCTCAGGAAAAAAATACTTCCTCACATTACCTCTGAGCCGTCCCCCCTCTATCTTCAAATTGTGCCCCCTTGTTCTTGCACATCTCTTTTTCTGGAAGAAGCTACCCTCTTGGACTTTGTTAATTCCCTTGAGGTACTTGAAAGTGTCTATCATGTCCCTCTCTCCCTTCTTTCCTCAAGGGTATACATATTAAGCTCCTTTAGTCTTTCTTCATATGTCTTCTGGTGCAGACCCTGCACCATTTTGGTTGCCCTCCTCTGGACAGCCTCCACTCTGTCTATGTCTTTGTGGAGATGGGGTCTCCAGAACTGCACACAGTACTTCAGATGGGGTCTTACCAACTGTCTGTACAGAGGGATAACAACTTCCTGTTTTCTACTATTGATGCCTCTTCCTATGCATCCCAGTATCCCCCCAGCCTTCCTTACTGCCTTCTCACATTGCTTGCCCACCTTTAGGTCGTCTGATATAATTACCCCCAGGTCCCTTTCTATTTTTACTGTTGTCAGTATCTCACCCCTCATTGTGTACGCTTCCCCTGGGTTTTTGTTTCCCATGTTCATTACCTTGCACTTCTTTGCATTGAATCTGAGCTGCCATACATTTGACCATTCCTCCAACCTTGCCAAGTCCCTTTTCATCCTTTCCACTCCATCTTGTGTATCAACCCTGTTGCAGATCTTTGTGTCATCTGCAAAGATGCATACTTTTTCTTCCAGTTCCTCTGCAATGTCACTTATAAAGACATTAAAAAGGACCGGTCCCAGTACTGAACCCTGCAGTACCCCGCTAGTAACCCTCCTTTCTTCACTGTGTACTCCATTTACTACTACCCTTTGCATCCTGTTGTCTAGCCAATTTTTATCCAGGCTACCACCTTGGGACCCACTCCAAGGCTGGCTATCTTGTGTATTAATCTTTTGTATGGGACTGTATCAAATGCCTTGCTAAAATCCAGGTAGGCCATGTCCACAGCCCTCCTGGTCCACTACTTTGGTCACCCAGTCAAAGAAATCTATTAGATTCTGTCTGACATGACCTTCCCATTGTGAATCCATGCTGCCTGGGTCCTGTGCCCACTGGCCTCTAGGTACTCAACAATTCTTTCCTTCAGAGTGATTCCATCATTTTCCTACCACTGAGGTCAAACTAACTGGTCTGTAGTTTCCTGCCTCTGTCCTGCTCCCACTTTTGTGAAGAGGAATCACATCTGCCCTCCTCCAGTCCTTGGGTACCACCCATCCTCCCATGATTTGTTAAAGAGAGTAGTCAGTGGTGTCACTAGTTCTACCCTTAGTTCTTTAGAATTCTTGGGTGAATCCCATCAGGCCCCATTGCTTTGTCCACCTTCAATTTTATTAGTTCTTTCAGAACCCTTTCTTCTGTAAATGGACTGGTATTGACCCCGTCTTCAGAGTGTTTCTCTTGTTTGGTTTAGGTAACTCCCCTCCTCTTCATTTGTGAATACTGAGCAGAAATATTCTTCAGTATCCTGCTTTTCACTGTCACCCTCTACCCACATTCCCTACGCCTTTATTAAGCCGGTATCCTCCTTTGGTCTTTTCGCCCCTAATGTACCTGTAAAGGTCTTATCCCCTTCTTAACAGAATTGGCTATCCTTTCCTCAGTTTGGGCCTTTGCTATTCTGACTGCCTTCCCAGCCTCTTTCTGCTTTAACTGATAAAGTTCTCTGTCCTGCTCCTTCTGTGTTTCCTTATATTTCCTGAATGCTGTCTTTTCTCTTTAACCTTCCCTGCCACCTCTTTTGAGAACCATAGCGGTTTTTTCCTTCATTGTGTTTTATTGATTTGCTTTACACAAAGGCTTGTTGCCTCTGTGATGGCTGTTTTGATCACTCCCCATTGTTCCTCCACCCTTCCTCCTTGCCTGTTTGCTAGTGCTTTTCTGAGGCACTCTCTCATTTTCCCAAAGTCAGCCCTCCTAAAGTCCAGTACTCTTGCTTTTGTATGGCTTGATTGTATGGCTGTGTTTATCGTGAACCACACTGTTTGGTGGTCGCTTGTTCCCAGATGGCTACTCACTTCTAAATCTGAGATTCTTTCTCCATCCCCATTTGAGAGTACCAGGTCTAAGATTGCTCCCTCCCGAGTGGGTTCCAATACTAGCTGTCTGAGGCATGCCCCCTGTAGGGCATCAAGAATGAAGCTGCTCTTGAATGTGCCTGCAGCAAAGGTGCTCCAGTTAACATCTGGCATATTCAGGTCCCCCATCAACAATATCTCCCTTTTTTCTGCCATTCTAAGAAAGCCTTCTATCATTTTGTTGTCCATTCCCTCCCCCTGAGATGGGGGTCTGTATACAACCCCCATGCGGATTGTGGTGCCATTTCCTGTCTCCAGGGTGACCCAAAGTGCCTCATCTGCTCCTGTTTATTCTTCAGTTCTGTTGCTTTGATCCCTTCCTTTACATAGAGAGCTACTCCTCCTCCTCTTTTACCCTCCCTGTCCCTCCTGTAGATTGTGTATCCTGGTATGTTGACATCCCAGTCATGGTTCTCTGTGTACCATGTTTCTGTGACTGCCACAATATCAGGCAACCCTCTTCCATCAAGGCCACTAGTTCAGGGAGCTTGTTACACAGACTACGGGCATTGGTACTCATCACCCTCCACTTTTTGATAGCCTTACCCCTTTTAGCCCCATTTCTGTCCTTACTGCCTTGCCTTTTTACATTTAAATCTGTTCTGCTCCCTAATAACTTTTGTACCTTGTGTTTACCTCACTAATCACCATGTTTTGTGGGGGCTCAGATTTCCTGCTCCTTTTCAGTGCCTCCCCTTGGCTAGCTTGCATCTTGCCAATGAAGCATTTAAACCTCTCACCTAGGATCCTGGTTCCCCCTGGACAGATGCAGACCATCGCACCAGTATAGGTCTGCATCCTCCAGATGCTCCCAGTCCCCAATGAAGCCAAAACCCTGAGCTCCACACCAGTTTTTCAACCACTCATTGAATTCCCGGTGAGAAGTGCCCTAGCATCTCCTTGCCATAGACAGGCAGCACCTCCAAGAGGGTTACCCGTGTCAGCTACTTGTCTAAAGGCGCCTTCCCAACTCTACAAACTCCTCTTGCACTGCTCTGATCCCATTCCTAGCCAGGTCATTTGTCCCTAGGTGGACAATGACATCCAGCTCCCTCCCTCGTGCAGCTCCTCCCACAACACAATCCTGAGGATTCACTTCCTGTCCCTCCAAGCCGTGGTGCCAGGAAGGCACCTTTCCTCCCTCTCCCCTTCCTCCCCCATTTCTACCCCCCTAATGATTGAGTCCCCCACCAGGAGTTGTTTCCTTCCTGTGGGTCCCATGCCACCCTCCTGTGGGTCTCCTTTGTGAAGGTTCCCAGCATCCTCCTTGGTCTCCACTGCAGGTGCCTCTATAGAGGAACCACTATCCACAGAAGAGCAATGAATTGTGGAGAGGTACAGCTGGAGGATGCAACTCTGTTCCACCACCCTCTCCTCCTTGAGCCCACCCTGGTCCAGCCTCTCCTCTTTCTTGGCAACCTCTTAGGTAGTGGCATTGGCCTGGTGGTCCCTGGTTGGGGAGGAGTTTCACAAATCCTAGCCAGATCAGCCTGGAGACGGGCAACCTCCTCTCTCAGACCAGAGAGGTGCCTGCAAATAGGGCAGCATCGCAGCCTCCAGAATGTCTCCCGGAACACTGCCGCCCCACAGCCATTGTACTGCACCACTCCTATCATGTCTTATTTTGTGTCCTCTCTACTGTTTCTCTGGGTGCTTATTCTCTCCTCTTCTTACAATGTACATGTTGAACTCCCCCAACCTATCCTTTCCTACGGTCCCATGGTCAGGTGTCTGGCAGTTGAGTTGCAATACTAAAAAGTGCAAGATCATGTACCTGGGTCACAGGAATCCAAGGGAGGAGTATAGGATGGGTGGGGAAATTCTGGACACCACAAGTCAGTAGAAGGACCTGGGGGTTATCATATCTGATAACCTGAAGGTGACCAAACAGTGTGAAAAGGTGGTGAAGAGAGCAAACAGAATGTTGAGGTGCATAGGGAAGGGTATAACAAGCAGGAGGAAAGAGGGTGTGATGACACTGTACAGATCACTGCTGTGGCCTCAGCTGGAGTACTGTGTCCAGTTCTGGAGACCACATCTCCAGAAAATAGATGCAGTCCAGAGAAGGGCAATGAAGATGGTACATGGCCTGAACCAGAAGCCCTACAAGGAAGGACTTAAGGACCTTAATATCTATCCACTTGAGAAAAGAAGGGAGAGGGGAGATATGATAGAGACTTTCAAGTACCTTAGGGGAATAAACAAGGTACAGGTGGAAAGCATATTTCTGTGAAAATTCTGCACAAGAACAAGGGGGCATGATATGAGGCTGAAGGGTTGAAGGTTCAGGAGTAATGTTAGGAAGTACTTTTCACTGAAAGGGTGGTGGAGCCATGGAACAGCCTTCCAGCAGAAGTGGTGTGTGCAAAAACAATACAGGGGTTCAAGAGTGCATAGGATAGACATAAGGGTACCCTGGAGATGTGCAGAGCAGGAGAGCTATAGATCAAATAGGATCTGGGGTTGTAGCAGTGAGTAGGGAAATGGGAAGACAAGGTGGGTCATATGGTCCTTATTTGCCAGCAGATTCTATGTTTCTATCCTTGTAGGATCCCCCCCATCCCATTTTACATCTTGGTCACCCTTTGCTGGACCCCTTTCAGGAGCTTGATGTCTTTAAGTAGGGGCACCAGAACTGAATGCGGTACTCCAGGTGCAGCCTTACTAGTGATCTATACAATGGCAGGATAACTGCTGCACATCTGGTGGTGATTCCTCTGGCTATACACACCATCTGGTTGGCCTTGGCTGCTGCTCTGCTGTACTGCTCTGAGTGGTTTAGCATCCCTGTTACTATCACACCCAGATCCTTTTCCTCTTCTGAGACCTTTAGCCTCCCCCCCTCAAGTGGTAGCTGTATCTAGGATTCCTGGACCCAAAGTACATAACCTTGCACTTTTTTTTTTAGTTTACTTTTTCCTGTTCCCTTGGCCCCTTGGTTGGCTTCTTTCTGGCATTCCATTCTTCCGGCCGCCGTCCCAATTGCCAAGTCCTTGACTAGTCCCCTAGTGTATCCAGATCCCTTTGCAGAACCCTCCCGGCCCCTCCCTTTCATCCACTATTGCACCAGTTTTGGTGTCATCAGCGAATAGGCTCATTTTACTTTCAACTCCGCTTATGTCAGCAATGAAGACGTTAAAGAGCACAGGCCCCTGTGCACTAGTTTCCACTCTTTCGAGGCCTTGGCTCCCCTCACAACTTTTGTCACCTCCCACGATCTCCTTGTGTGTTCCTCCCTGTCCTCTTAAATTTCCTGAAGGCTACCCTTTTCTCCTTTACACTGTTTTCAACCTCCCTTGTCCACAATGAGGTTTCATGGACCTCTTAATCTTTCTGGCACACCTTGTACACAGGGTTGTTGCCTCAATCAGCCCCTTCTTTACAATGTCCCACTTTTGAGTTGTATCCATCTCTTGCCTAATGGTTTCTATATGTTTCCTCACTATTGTTGCCATCTTTCCAAAATTAGCCCTCCTGAAGTCTGTCACCCTAGTTTTACTGTGAGTGCCCGTCGTCCCCATGTCTAGGGAGAACCATACCGTGTTGTGGTCGCTCCCTGCCAAGCGGTCCTCTACTCTGACATCCTGCACCTGCTCTTCCTCAGATGATATAAAATCCAGGATGTTCCCCTTCCTGGTTGGTACATGTACTCCCTGTGTGAGGAATGCATTCTGGAACCCATCCAGAATGGCCTGCTCCCTGGCCCTAGTGGAGGTCGTAGTGTTCCAATCTACCCCTGGTGGGTTGAAATCTCCTACCACCACCCTGTTACCCCTTTGGCAGTGCTCAGTGATGCTTTTCACTAATTCCCTATCAGCTTCTTCTGACTGAGATGAAGGCCGGTTCACCACTCCCAATCTCATCTTCCCCCCCTTCCCATTATGGTCATTGACCCATAAGGTTTCTGTACTCCCTTCCCCAGCTTCTTCTCTGCTACTCACTATTTCTTCCCTAATGTAGAAAGCCACCCCCTTCCCTGCCCTCTTTATCTCTTCTATTTAATTTGTACCCAGGAATTGTGAGTTCCCAGACCTAATACTGGTTTGCCCATGTTTCCGTAATGGCAGCTATGTCAACTCTTCCTACATTCATCATTGCTTGGAGTTCAGGTATTTTGTTTCCTAAGCTCCTAACATTTAGAGAAACCACTCACCAGCCAATCCTTCTGCTATTTCTGCCCTCTAATAGCTCTTCAGTCTCGCCTACCCCTGAATTCTTCTTGCTGTCCCTATTACCATTTTTTTTGGGGGGGGATGCTGGAAGCCTCTCATTTCTTGTAACTTGGTTTGACTAATTTGTCTGATTCCGCCCCCCCATTTTAGTTAAATGATAAGACTGTGCGATGAAATCTCCTCGTTTTTAAGAGCCATTGTAACCTCCTTACTCAGGTGCTGTCTGTCAAAGGCGTACAAGTCATTGTCCTTATGTCTTCCCATAACACACCCCAGTTTCCCATTTGCCTGCACCAAAGAGTCAGTCATTCGCTGGACTCTTTAATCATCTGTTTCCTATTGGTGCTTGCCTTCAGAACTGGAAGCACCTCTGAAAAGGCAGCAGTATAGCGCTGTGGTTTAGGGCACTGAGCTGCAAACCAAGAGACCTAGGTCTGAATCCCACAGCCACCAGTTGCATACATTGTGACCCTGAGCAAGTCACTTAACTTCCTTGTACTCCCAGGTCACACCTGGAAACAAGATTTGGCTTCGTGTGCATTTCCTTGTTAAACAATCTCCCCCCTTCCCCTATGGATTGAAAATTATTCCCACAAGCCCTGGCTAGTCCTTTAAATCTAGTCTGCACTTCCTTCAGGCTATTTCCATCAACATAATTTGTGCCAAGGTGTAGCACCAGGTGAGATTTCCCCCTGCCGCCTCACATATGCTGGTATAATGTGCCTTGCCTCATGCGCTGTCATGCCCGGTATGCAGTACACCCATATTTCACTACTCTTATTACCCTTGCCTCCCCATTTGATTCTTCTTATAACTGAATCCCCAACTACTAGGACTCTCTTATTCCCTCCTCGATGCTTTCTCTGCACCCCTGCCAGCTCCCCATGCTCTCCTTGGAGCCTTCCCCGCTTGTCTTGTCTTCTCAGCTTCCCCCTGTCTAGCACTTGCTATGTTTTTTTCTTTCCCCGAATTGTTTAACTAATAGAGACACACTAAGCTGAAAGCTTGTTTACAGGTGTGACCTAGGAGCACAGGGAAGTTAAGTGACTTGCTCAGGGTCACACAGTATACAAGTGGGGGCTGTGGGATTCAAACCCAGGTCTCCAGGTGTGCAGCTCAGAGCCGTAAACCACTGCGCTACTGCCTCCCAAAAGAATGCTGTGTCAAAAGTGCTATTACTGGGCTGTCCTCTGCCTTGTCTTTCCTGCCTGAAGTTATCTCTTTACTCAGCCCAGTCATTTCTCTGTTGGAAACAATATTGCCCCCCCCAGTAACCTTTTCGCCCATCCCAACCTCTGTTCTATGAGTGTGTACTTTGACCTTCAACTCACCCAGCTTCCCATCTCCCTTACTACTCTTTTCCTTGTCCTTTGTCAGTGTTTGTGCACCTTCCTCTATTTCCTTCGCTCTCCCACCATTTCCTGAGCTATCGTTCCCAGCTCTGTCCATTCTCCCATCTTCCATTCCCACCCCCCAGTTGGAGAGTGTGTCTCCCCACTGTGGAGATTGAGTCCTTTGTTTGTTCCATTCATCCATTTTAGCACCTGCTTTCTTAGGGATTTCACCTCTGTTTTGGTCTGCTGAGAATTCTCTGACAATCTTGTTCCTTCTGTACCTTGGAATCCCCGTACTTGCTTTGCTATCCAAGTCCCCCTTGTCCCTCTGCTCCATCCTTGCTGATAAAGGTAAGTACCAGTTGGACACATTAGTACTTCTTTCAGTGGACACTCCTACACCTCTATGTGCCCCGGTGCTGACCCTTCCCTGAGCGTCTGCCCTGTGGACCTCCTTCCCCTTTCTTCTCACTTCCGGCCATCTGTTGTTTCCCTCGTAACCTGGCCTGATCCCAGGCCCTCCCTGTCCCCATCTAGTCCCTTCTCCCCTGCTTTCCCTTCCTTTCTTGTAGCACCATATGATGGTGCACTGTGATATGAGAGTGTCTTATTGACTCCTTAAAGCTGCTCATAGGAAGAGCGACTGCTGCAGAATAGTGAGGAGTAAGTTAGAGCAAGTGTAGCAGTGAGCTGTACTTGCTACACTCACTAAACGGAGATAAGAGGAGTGGTTTGGCCACACCCTGCTGAGCTGGCTGTTTGGTGTAGTGGCTAAAGCCACCGTCAATGGAACTGAAGGACCCTGGTTCAGGACAGATTTTTTGTCCTTTTTTTTGAGTTCGCCCGGAGTTAGTAATCCGTGAGTTGTGGGGCGTGAGGGCTTGCCCCCAACAAAGGGATGTGTGAGGGGAATAGCCCGCCACATAAAATGTTTGTATTTTTATTTTTTGTTGGAAAAAGTTAGCAACTGTCGCTGTTTGCGGCAGTCGCTCTGATGTCCATCGCCCTTTTGACATTCGGTGGCTTTTGAGGTGCTTTTTTTGTCAGTGGAATATAATACTCACCCTTAGCACATAAAACCCCTTATGACACAGAAACCAAAAACACACAGCCCACCAGGATTCAAAATATGTGTGAGCTGTGGCAGTAACGTCACTAAGGACCATAACCACAATTAATGCTTTTAGTGTTTAGGACTCAAGCATTTTAGCTGAGATTGTCATTCCTGCCTTAGATGCTGTCCAAAAATTGTTAAAAGGTGAGAATCTGAAGCTGTGTTTACATGGACACTTCCACTCTTGCTGTAGAGCGTCTCAGCACTGCCCCAACCTCATGAGGCAGTTGCATTGTGTGTTCACATGGCCCCTCGTAGTGCAGATGCAAGACATGCTGGAGAAGGGCTGTGCATTGGGGGAGACACTGAGGAATGCTGGCAGACACCGCTGTGAGGGTCCCTGCTACTTTGGAATGAGTGATGCAGTTTATCAACATGTCTACTTACGCTGCTCACTCTGAACTACATCCCCAGAATTGCTACGGCTCCAGAATAGGTGCAGCAAATTGCAGCAAATGACTTATCATGATCTGGTAAGTGTCCACATCACCTTTTTTTTTGGGGAGCAACCCAACAGCTAGGGTTGATCCAGTGCAGAAGCAGTCATGTACATAACCCTTATAAGGCTGTCAGTTTTCGTACCTGTGTACACACAGTACTCCCCAGTGAAGAAACATTTTGTTAATATGCAACAAACCAGTAGCATTACTGCTGCTCCTCAAGATTCTGCTAAACACTCCACCAGTGTCAGTACCACAAATGCCATGAGATCAGCAAAGGAGAGCATTTCATCTCTTGGTGCCACTGGGATCAAGAAATCACATCAGGAGAGGCAACTGGTGAAAGCTGCAGGAATAAAATTCCTTAGTGTGCAAAGTGACAGTCAACCACATAGCAACAGCATACCAGTGGAAAGTCCATGTAGGAACTCCACTGCGGAGGCTCCAGTTGGATTGGCATGTCCCTCAGTTGAACAGACTACCTCCCTGGAAGAACTCATGAAAATGGGTCAAATGTTTCAGGCCATGCAGCATTTGCAGGGCCCTTCTGTACCTCCACATCCACTACCTGAAACAAATGATGAAAGGGAAGAATTTGATGAATTTGGCACAGAGACATAGAATGATGCTGTCTGTACTGCTACTAGAAGGGCTGAAGACTTTGGGCCCCATTTTCTGAGCGGGCTGGCTGTGCACACAAACAGGTGTGCCACGGAAAAAAAATAGGACTAGTCGGTTCTGGCACCATATTCAAACAGCGCGATCCAAACTGACCACGCTATCTGTTTGAATATTGGACCCCAGTAGCGCAGCCCACAGCAAGCAGTCCCTGTGTTTGGTGCAGCACTGTCAGAGGGTGGGACTGAAGATTGCCTATTGGAGTAAAGTGCGGGGCACACTTGTGAGTGCCACAGCCCCCATGGGTGATATTCAGTCCAAAAATGCAAATGAGCCCATTGGGCATGCACAACGCTAATGGGCCATTTGCATGCCCATTATGGGCTCATCTGCATGTGAGCACAGGGCCAGGTCCACCCCCAAGCCCCAATCCCTGTCTCCATATAAATATAAACCCACATTGGTGGTTCAGTGGTCCCTCCATAGCCCTGATCCCTTCCCCAATATTACTTTTATACTCTCTGATGGTCTAGTAATCCCTCCCTAGCCCTGATCCCTTCCCCAGTAATTCATGTATACATGCTGCTGATCTAGAGGTCCCTCCCTAGCCCCAGTCCCTTTCCCGGTATTACTTTTGCAATCCCTAATGGTCTAGTGGTCCCTCCCTAGCCTTTATCCCTTCCCTGGTATTATTTTTACACTCCCTGGTGGTCTATTGGTCCCTCTCTAGTCCTGATCCATTCCTCGGTAATTCATGTATACTCGCTGGTGATCTAGTGGTCCCTCCCTAGCCCTGATTCCTTCCCCGGTATTACTTTTGCACTCCCTGGTGGGCTAGTGGTCCCTCTCTAACACCAATCCCTTCCCCGGTATTGCTTTTGCACACTCTGATGGTCTATTGGTCCCTTCATTGCCCCGATCCCCTCCCCAGTGTTTCATTCCTAATCCCTGGTGGTCCAGTGGTCTCGCAAGTATAAACTTGCTAAAATGTCATCTGTTAACATGAAATTTTATTATAAAGTGCTATAAATCCTGTCTGACAAGATCAAATATAAGAATATTTTGACATTTCGCAAGAAATTAAAGGGTGGTGGTCAGTATTTAACCCTATAACTTTTAACATTAATCTTTTGAGATAACATATGAGTATGCATTTCAAAGCTCTAACTCCTGTCTGTTCATCGAGACCACACTTGAATGTATATAAGGTTTCAATAGGGCATGGGACAGGCATAAGGGGTTGGCAGGTGGGGGGAAGGTGAGGTCCCTTGACATAGGGGATGAGTGGGGGGGGGGAGGGGCAGACTCAATGGGCCAGACAGGTCCTTTTCTGCCATCAGATTTCAATGATTCTAAGATTCTTGAAGTAATGGCCTAGAATCTGTATTAAGTACGTGGAGCTGAAAATCCCAAAATCTGTCAAGGTGTCAGTACAAAATTGATGCAAGCTACCATTTTGCCCCCAGCGTTCATGCAATCAACAGACAGAACATGAATTTAGGGTATATCTGCTACATTAAATAACCATTAGCATTTATTTAGCTCTCAGGTGACCCCACCTCCATCTACACCTGGTCTGTTTGTATTGTATTATGTAGCATATGTAAGGCACTCTAGGATTGAAGTGGAAATTAGCTTGTTAGTGGAGTGTGGAATTTTCAGATTCTGGCAGAATGGAATTTCATGGCATTTTCAAAATTCTGTTAAATGTCACTGGAATTGGAATGGAGGAATTCCACAGCAGAAAAATGCAGAATGGATTTTCCACAACATTTCTGTGGAATTCTGTTCTGCGGATCTCAATACTTTCCACAGAAATGATTGCGGAATGATTTTCGGTGGAAAAGTGCTGTTCTGCAGAATATAATTTCAAGGATCACAGCAACCAGAATTCGGTAGAAGGACCAGTGAAATTCTGGCAGAAATTCCACAGGTAGAATAGTCCATGCCACGCCAATTCTGCTGGCAGAGTTCTGCGTTCCGTACAGCTCTAGAGCTGGTCTCAGCTGAGTTTTCTGTTCTTATTGTACAGTATGTATATGAAAAGTTTTATTACTTGCTTACTGACTACAATGCACTGTACCATGACGGTTTCACTGTCATGTCACCATGACATGCATAGGCCAATGGGCTTTCTCATCTGCTGCTCCTACCCTTTGGAATAGCCTGCCCCTCCCCCCCGAACCTCAGATTCCCTACATCAGTTCCACTCTCTCCTTAGGTCTCCTTAGGTGTCCTCTACCACTTGCTCCTGCTCCCCAGGCTGATTAATGCTCCTTCATTCCCCCTCCTCTGGCCTAACTCCCTTGCAACCTTATGTAAACTTTATTTTGTAATCTATCCTGTGTCATGCCTTAAAATTGTATTGAATTTGCCAGCTAGTTTCAGTTTAATTTCTTATTGTATTTTTCTATTGTGTTGTAATTTTTATTTTCTAGCTGCATAATCTATCGCCTTCTTATTTTCTACCATCTATGTATAATTTCTCTTAGCTTCCCAGTGCTTATTGATGTCTCCTTATGCTTTGTAACCTATGCTTCATACTTGCTGTACTTCTGCGCCATTCTCCATGGCCCGGGTCATGCCTGAAAATGGTTCTTAGATCAGTGCACCAACCCGCTATCAAATAAATACATGTCCCAGGCTGTACTAATAATTAATCTGCATTGTTGCAACATAAGTAGCAAGAGCTTTAAGAAACAGAAATGCATTATTAAACAATATGATTCATTATTCCAGCTTGGCAGCCAAAGAAGCCCTTGAGAGACACTTTGGGGAGCAGAGCAAGCCATCTTCTCAGGAGATCATGAGGATAGCTGAAGGGCTGAACCTTGAGAAGGAGGTTGTGAGAGTTTGGTTCTGCAACAGAAGGCAAAGAGAAAAACGAGTCAAGACAAGCCTGCACCAGAGCACCTTTCATTCCATTGTCAAAGAGCACCCTGACTGCAGATAACTGCCTGGGAGGGACGTGGATGGACACTTCTTTCCAAGCTGCCTCTACCTTCAGAGACTGCTCATTGGCACAGTCTGGAATAACCTTTTCCAAGGTTAGAAGGGAAAATTTTAAAACACAGAGACATGTAAATTGGACGATTACCTGATGACCTTTGAGCTGCAATGACCAGGTTGAGCAGATACTATCCATTTGGTTTCGGATAGTTCAGATAACTTGAACTATCTGTGGGTCCGGAGCAGATAGTGATCTATCTGACTCCATTATCCAACTTAATCAGATCTTTTTATGGATGTTGTAAGTGGAATAACCCACACCTGGTGTGCAATACTGCCACAGTAACCACATGGCCCAGGTAGTTAAAAGCCCTCAACTGTGTCTTCTGCATTAAATTACACCATAGGTATGCAATTATTTCAGCATCATCACACTCTGTTGCACATCCCATTGTGGGTTATTCCTTGTATACTATCTATAAAAAGGCCCAAAGTGTTATAACTTCATGGAACACTCTATCAAAGTCATCACATATCTTGCCAGATTGGCTACTATACCCTCTGCATAACCCCGTGTCCCCTTCATGTACTTTGTAATGGAACTGCAAAAAATCCACATTGCTCTTAGAACAGCAAATCTGTCAATTGTAATCATTTAGTAGTTTAGTAAGAACAGCTTTAATGTTATTATACAATAAACATCAGTGTTTCAGTGATCTCTACATGATACAGGATTATTATAGTTCTGTTGCCTAATAATACTATTTATTAGGAAAGTCTGAGATCCTACCATTTCATGAGGACTGGGCCTTTGTTCATGGCTCTGTAAAGAGAGGTTCAGAATTGCACTTACTGTAGATTGACGTTTTATGCCTTTGTACTGTATATATTTTAACTTATTATTTTTTGTATAGCTGTTTTGTCTCTGCCACTGTTCACAGTCACTGGGGACAGTACTCCTATGAAAGCCCTCCTATCCTCCTCTGATAACCCCACCATATATCCAGTGGGGGATCCATGGAATGGGCCCCAAGACTGCAGCCAGTGATCATGCTAACAGCAATATGTTTTTTCTCTTGATGTTTTCCTGCCACCACCACTCTCACTGTGCCACCTTGTAATAGTCATATGACAGCCCCATATGCACACAAATGACATCCCATGGGGGGAGTAAGATCCCAGATCCTCCAAAGGTGTTGCTGGTACCTGGTAATATCCCTCTTTTGCAGGCAGCGCACCCATGTGGCAGCACCTCTCAAGCTCCCTGGGGTGTCGACAAGCCAGCTCTTGAGTCTTCTTCCGAACCTGGCTCACTACTCAGCTGTGCGATGTGCTGCTGTCGCACCATTGGGTGGCCAATAATTAACTTATTGAATATGGATAGTCAGTTATTTTTTGTTATAGCATTGATATTTATGTTTGTGTTGGAAATGTGACTGTCATCTAATAATAAAAGTTGCTTGGATAACTTGTAATCATTGGCCAGATGCCTGAGCTTTTAAAGTACTTCTATCACCACACGCTCAAAAATAAAAATGTAGTAACTACAGCCAGTAATGCTGGTTGCATTGCGAGTCCTTTCAGCACCATTCAATTCTGCTTTGAGTCAGTCCAAATTCCTTTGTGGGGATTTGCATATGCTTCCCATGATACTTTGCATTATTGGGGTATGTGCAATTGCGTTCTTCCATATAATAAGTACATACTTTTTTTTGCTTATATTTAATTTACTTTTCTTCTATCATACTACAGTTTTTTTCCTCTTTTCCTTCCTTCCTTCCTTCCTTCCTTCCTTCCTTCCTTCCTTCCTTCCTTCCTTCCTTCTCTAGGTAAAACACAATTGGGACTAATGCCCCCTTTTCAGAGATGACCCAGGCCAAAAACTTGGCAAGTACCACACAGAACAGAAATGCATATACATATTATATCAGCACTGTTAATGTACTCAAGCATGCTTGGGACAGGCATAGGGGAACCATAGAGATACAGCAGTGGATGGGTCAGTACAAGAGCTTACGGGCAGACTAGATGGGCCAGGCAGTCCTTATATGCCAACAATTTCTATGTTTCTATGTTTCAAGGTTGGAATGGTCCAACTACCAAAGCAGGGATCGATGGAGTGGAGGGGTCACTGCTATCAGACATTTCAACTTGTCACAGTGCTAAGCCCACTGAGCATGAAGGCACCACTGTGGGATCCCATGTGCAAATGTAGTTACCAGTGGGACAGTCGATATAGTAGCAGCCATGAGACTGCTGAGCCAAAGGAGGCATCTGACTGAGACACATTGTAGTCACTGGAAGAGACCAGCTGAGCCTGGGCAACCAGTACTGTAGCATGATAAAAGGGATGGAAGGCCTGGCTTAGTCCCATGTCCAAAATTGCCCTATATTTTAGAGGCAGTGGCATGGCATGAGAACCAACTTCAGCTCATTCAACAGAATGCCCAACTGATCGAACAGTTGTTTGATCAGAAACAGTATACAGACTATTACTTCCCATGATGTGGCCTTTAAAAGCCAGTTGTCGATATACAGGAAGACATACAGTCCCTCCCAGCAGAGGGCTGCTGCAATCACTGCAAAACATTTGTTAAAGACACACCGTGCAGCGGACAGGCCAAAGGGCAAGATGAAAAACTGATAAGGCGAGCCCTGGATCATGGAACATTAAGCACCGGTACTTTTGTGAGACCTGCAGATCTTGATATGGAGATCCAGATCCTTCCCATCCAGAGCAACCATCCAGTCCCCTTTCAGTAACAGGGGGAGGAAGGACTGCAGAAAGACCATTCAAAAGTTTTTGTAGTCTGTGAAGAGATTCAGGCCTTTAAGGTCCATGATGGGCCTTAAATCCCCTGTCTATTTTGGTACCAAGAAGTACCAGGAATAATAGTCCAGATTCTATTTGGAAACTGGGACAGGCTTTTTAGCCTGCTTGCTAAGGAGGGTTTGAACCTCCTCCAGCAGGAGGGCAAGATGTCCTGGAGGATATCACTGTGGTTAAGGGGGATCACTGGAGGGACAGACAGGAGCTCAGGGTGTGCCCTAGCTGAACCTCCTCCAGAACTCAAGCATCGGTATTGATCTCCCTCCCCTTTGATTGGAAGAGGGAGATCTGGCCTCTCACCAGAATTTCTGATGTAATGAGGCCAGTGGAAGAGGAGGGGATTCAGAAAGGATCTGGGGTGGCAGGGGCACTGCTGATACTGGCACCTTTTGTGAGTCTTGCATGAGTGCCGTTGGCAAATTGGTCAGAGACTAGAGGGGTGAGGATGCAGTGAACCATGTCTGAGATCTCTAGAGTAGCCCTGGCCTGAATGGGCATAGGACCAATGAAAATAGCCTTTGCTCCAGTCTCAGGGCTTTGGATTCAAAGTATGAATGGACCTCAGAGTCATCTTGGATGTCTCCTGGACAGCATTCTCCACATCGGAGCCAAACAGCTGTTTCCCTCTAAAGTGGGCACTGAGGACCAACTGTTGTACATCAGAGGCAAATCCTGTGACACACAGCCAGGAATGGTGGCACAGGCAGATGCCTGAAGCAGCCCCATGGGCAGCAGTTTCTAGGGCATCATATGCAGATCTGAGCAGATACTTATTGGCTTCCAAGCCTTTAACAACTGTCTGTTGGGCCATAATTTTGTCAGGGCCTACCAGTAGCTTATCAGCCAAGGTAGTCATTGACTTCCACAGGCAATTTTGATACCTGATCATGTTTGCATGATAATTAACAATTCCCAGTCCTAGGGAAGCAAAAGCAAATGTTCTTGTTTCCATTACATCCAGTTTTCTCGATTTCTTGCCAATAGGAAAAGGGCTTTTGACCTATCATGAGCAGTCATAATTATGACCAAATTGGTTTCAGGTTGAGAAGAAGAATAATACGTCCTGCTAGTGGAGCAGAATACTATTTATCTGCCTTCCTAGACACTGCAGGCCAGGCACAGGGCTTGTGCCAAGCAGCCAGTGGCATCTTCCAGGGCTGAATGAATTAGAGGTACAGGTATTAAGACTGTTGGGGAGGCAGACACCTCCGGGAACTTCAATAAATTCTGCTTTCAATACAATTCAATTCAATTCAATTTTATTTTTATACTGGAAGGTATGTGAGCAAAAATGCCTATTTTCACAAATGTCCAGTTGTACAGAAATTCGATAATACAGAAAAAAAGGTAAAAACAATATCTGCAAAAGTTTATGGTATTTACAATAGGAACAGTGTATATGACAGGAGCATCTAGAGTAGAAAAACAAATACAGAGCACACAACAACAGAGCCAATACACAGATACTTATAAACTCTAAGGTAACTCAAGGGTTGGTGGACATTCAGTGGGGTTACCTATTGGGGCAGAAATAGGTGGTGGATTGGAGGAGGTGATCCTTAAGGGAGGAGGTGAATGAGCCAATTGAACTACAGGCTTGAAGTTCAGGGGGCAGTTTATTGTAAAACTTAGGGCCCTTTTATGTCATGGAGTTCTGCGCATGCTTGGTGCAGTAAAAAGGGGTGTCAAAGACATGACAGGTGGCCTCTCTAGTACTGTGCTTGGGAACCGATAAGGGGAAAAGGGAGTTAACGCTGATCGGCAGTAGGTTATGGTGAACCTTGTGTAGGAAAGAGAGCATTTTAAGTTGGAACCTGTCTTCAAGGGTGAGCCAGTTGAGGGAGGCATAGAGGGTACAGTGATGGGTCATCCAGGGGAGGCCAGTCACAAGGTGTGCAATATTATTGTATGTAGTCCTGAGTTTGGAGAAAAGGGGGGATGTGCTGGGGGGGAGTAGACAATAGAGCCAAAATCAAGGACAGGCAGGAGAAGGGAGCTGGCGAGGCATAGCCTGGAGATGGGGATAAGGAACTTTCTGATTCGGTATAAGAGACCTAGCCTCATATGGATTTTCTTGGTGAGGGTGGTAATATGGATATTGTAGGTCAGATGAGGGTCTAAGTACAGTCCAAGGTATTTGAATTCGTAGACTTGTTCTGTGATGTTACCAAGATTGTCTGAGAGGGATCGGCCCATGACTGGGACTTTTCTTGGGCCAGAGAAGATCATAAATTTGAACTTCTTGGAGTTATAGGAAGAAGAAGAAGAAGAAGAAGAAGAAGAAGAAGAAGAATCAACATTTATATAGCACTTTTCATACATCCAAAGCGCTTTACAAGCAATGCTAGACTGGTAGTGAAGTGACTGAATGTGTGGTGGTGGCCATATCGCACATCATCACCCACACACAGCCTGGATAATTGCATGAACTGGTTTATGGGAAGGGGAATGCTGGCCAGGACACCGAGAATGTTCCCTACTCTTTGTGAAGAGTGCCCTGGGTTCTTTTACTTCCACCTGGACACCCACCAGGACAACACCAGGATGGGCAGAAGGGACCTCGGTTTAATGTCTCATCCGAAGGATGGCACACCCCAACAGTACAGCACCCCCCAATACTGCACTTGGATGCCAGTGATTTTTAGGTGCAAGTCCAATCCCAGTGTGGGATGAGAACCCACGACCTTCTGGACCAGAGGCAGATGTGCTACAAACTGAGCCATGCTGACTCCTCCTCCTCCTCAGCATCAAATCCCAACTTGGCCTGAACCAACTCAAGGAAAGCTTGAAATGAGACATCCCCAGGAGGTGATGTGTTTTCTACACTCCCATCGCTACAAGAGGTCAGAATGGGGCTGGAGCCTATAGCATCCAGAGCATCCAGCTGTTCCTCTATGCCTTCCTTTTCCTCTTCCATATTTCTGGATTATATTCCAGCTCATCCTCGATGTCTATAGACTTAGGTAGTGGGTAGTGCTGCGCAAAATGTTCAAATTCCAGTGGAATGAAATTCTGCGGAATTTTCAAAATTCCACTGAAATTCCACCAGAAACAGAATGGTGTAATTCCACAGCAGAACATAGTTACAGAATGATTTTCTACAGAAAAAATGCTGTTCCACGGAATATTATTCCGCAAATGACAGTAGGTGGAATTCTGCAGAAGAATCAGTGAAATTCCAACAGAAATTCTGCCGGCAGAATCGTCATTCTGCACTAATTCTGCTGGGAGAATTCCACATTCTGCACAGCAATAGTAGTGGGTCAAACGGAAGAGGAAACACAGAAGAGAAACTGTCAGTGGCAAAACCTCAATGGAGAAGGTTCCAGGTCCAGCATGACAACAGGTACAGGAAATGAACAGACTAGGTGGGCTAAGCTGTCCTTATATGCCATCAGTTTCTACAGTATGTTTCTATGTTTCTAAATACCTGTATATGTGTTGTGATTGTGTATCTGTGTTGTAATTGTTGCTGTAGCATACATGTATTTGTATAATTACAATATTGTGTAGGTTAGTTACTTGTACTATGGACAGCTTAGTCTTACTGGGTACTGAGAAAGGAGGATGGGAAGCACAGAGAGAGCAGGAATAAGGAATGTGGGAAAAGATGCAGTGCAGTGGTGGTGGGGCGGCAGTCTTCAAGGAGACCTTCTGGAGACTGTGGTGCTTTCCCATCTGCATACATCTGTCTGGGTTGGCAGAGAAGGTCTCTAGACTCGAGGCTGCATTGGTCACAAGTCAGGGGGAGGTCACTAGACTCAGAGCTGCATTGACTAGGAGTCAGGTGACCTTTTCTCCCACCCAGAGGCCACCAAGTCCAACACCATTACCTCAAAGGATGACAAATAGGAGCGGCTGGACTGCAGTGGGCTTCAAGAGGGAGGGGTTGGTGGGATCCATAAGGCTGGGGGGGGGGTCGCAAGCACATTCCGCAACTGCAAATGGTACCACTACAGAATTCCGGTATCCGGTGATAATAGCATAATAAAAATGATGTGCCTCAAAATAGCGCACACTTGTAAGCGTGTTCCTTAATAGCGTAAATCATATTTAAGTGCATGGTATTTTTTAGTGCACTGACGAACTGCGACTTTTGGCTGACTTTTAACTGAGCACTGAACACTAAAGGCAAGAGAAGGAGACATGTTTGGCTGTGTTGTAGCACAGTTTAGTGGTTGTCAATTATTTTATTAATTAATTAATTAATTAATTCAATACAGGTGAATTACTACCTATGTTATTACAGTGTTTTGTTCGAGTCCCCAGAGAAGCAGCCTGATAATTCAACTTACCTGCTCCCTTAATTACCTGCTGCTCTGTATCCCTCATAATCCCTCAGAATCCCAAAGAATCATGGATGTTTCATTTTGTTGCAAGTCAGAAAGTCAGTGATCTGTCTCTGTGGCAGGGCTTTTTATACCGCAGCGAGTGCGTATCTAGAGAAAGCAAGACTACATATAATCAGGACATCTGTAGTTAAATACTATGGGGAACATAACCACATCCCTGATCCGGCAGCAGTTATGATGAAGGAAGCTGAGTTAATAAAATATATTCTTTTTTGCAATTTTAATCTTCATACTTAAATGTTAATAAAATAAATGTTCTTTTTTTTACTTGTGCTGGTGTTCAGCACCGAGGTATTCTTTTAAGCACCAAACTATTAATAAATGTTATTTTCCCTCTATGTTAGTGCTGGTGTTAGCGTCACGTGTGCATGTGTGTTGGTGGGGGTGGCGATATTATCGTACATTGCCAAACAGTATATGCGCTGTAATAACTGGCAGCATTAAGTACACGCTAATATTGCTAGCATTATTTATGCCATGCTGTTATCACACTAATCCCAGAATTCCTATACCACTCTGGTGGAGTGGGACTGCCAAGAGGAGGCAACCGTGGTAGTGGACGGGTAGGATTTGGGGGCCCTCCCAAGTGGAGCCCCAAGGAAGGTGAAAGAGCATCTCAGAGAAGGAAGAAGCAACTTCTGGTGGGGGACTCAACTGTCAGGGGGATAGAACTGGGAATAGGAAAGGGGGCAGAGAGGGAGGTCAGGTACCTACCCGATGCCGTGTCACAGAGGGATGAGAAGCATATTCTATGGATCACTAGGGCAGTAGGAAGGGAGGGGAAGCTGGATGCCACTGTCCAACTAGGGAGAAATTACCTGGCTAGGGATGGGGCAGAAACAGGTCAGGGAGAATTTAGGGAGCTGGGAAGAAGTCTTAGACAGGTAGCATGCTTTGTAACTTTTGTGGAGGTACTGCCTATCTACAATTGGGGGAAAGAGAGGGAGCTCCACACCAAGGCCTTCAATTCACGGTTGAAGGACTGGTGCAGAGAGGAGGATTGCAGCTACAGTGGGAACTAGGGGCCCACCTGGAGGATAAGAGCCTGTACAGAGGTGATGGCCTGCATCCATCTGGGGGAGCCACAGTCCTCAGTGGATGGTTTAAACATTATTTTGATTAACATTTAAATTAGCTGAGGGAGGTGGCAGAAGAAAAATGGGAAGCAGAAACTGCTCCCCTCACAGGCTGAGATAGAGAGTAGGGAGATCCTGAGGGGTGAGAGTCCCGCAAGGGAGCAAGTTAATTATGGAAGTGGGGGTTAGGAAAAGAGAAGGGGTGAAACGAAGCATGCAGAAGAAAAGAGGGAAGAAAGGGGAACAGAAGGAAAAAGGGGGAAATGACAAGCAAAGAGCTAACAAAATCTGGAAGTCCATGTGTGCAAATGCTAGGAGTCTGAGAAATAAGATCTCAGTATTAGAGGCCATCATGGCAGAGGCCGACCTGGATATTTTGACCATTACTGAGTCATGCTGTATTGACAAACTTGACTGGGACATGGTCATACCAGGCTGCACAATGTTCAGAAGGGACAGGGATATAAAGGAAATGAGGGGGAGTGGTGCTTTATGTGAAGGAAAGCATAAGAGCAACAGAAACACAGGGAATTCAAAAGAGGCAGAGGTGCTGCGGGTCACCCGCAAGTCGAGAAACAGTGCCACTATTCAGACAGGTGTGATTTACTGGCCTCTAGCACAGGGAGAGGACTTAGATAAGGTAATGTTAGAAGCAATTGGCAAAATGGCAGGTGGGAGGTGTTGCTGGCAGGGGACTTCAACTAGTTGGACATAGACCGAAGCCTCCGTGCTGCAGCCTCAGAGGAAGACTGGGTCAAACTAAAAGATGATAGTGAAGGCAACAAACCTCTGTGCCAAGCAGGTAGGCAAAAGTGAAAGAAAGAGAAGACCGCTATGGTTCTCGAAAGAGGTAGTAGAAAAGGTAAAAGGCTAAAAGAATTGTATTCAGAAGGTATAAGGAGACCTAGAGAGACAAGGATAGGGAGGTGTATTAGTGAAAACAGAGTGAGGCAAGCAAAACAGTAAGAAGCGCAAAGGCATAAACTGAGGAAAGAATAACTCAGGGAGTATCAAAAGGGGGAAAGACAATTTTGGGGTATATTAGCGGAAAAAGAAAGACAAAGGGAGGGATTGTATGGTTAAAGAGGGAAGAGATGATTGTACAAAGGGGATCAAGAAAAAACAAGCCTCTTGAATAAATACTTCCGCTCAGTGTTCACGGTAGAAGAGGAAGGGGAGGGACCACAAAAAGGCACCAGGAGCTTTGATGGGAGGGAAATGGACAAGTCCATTTTATGTGGAGAGAGTCTGGAAAGCACTCATTAACCTGAAGATAGGGAGCTCAGGGTGGTACTAGCTGCACCTCTGACAGACCTATTTAACAGATCACTGGAGACCAGAGTGGTCCCAGGGGACTGGAGAAGGGCAGATATAGTCCCACTTCACAAAAGTGGTAGGAAGGAAGAGGTGGGCAATTATCTGCCTGTCAGCCTAACACTGGAGGTGGGTAAGTTAAAGGAAACACTATTAAAGGAAAGGATTGTAGAATATCTTGTATCCAGTGGATTACAGGACCTAAGGCAGCATGGTTTCACAGACAGAAGATCACGGCAAACAAATCTGATATATTTATTTATGTGGGTGACCAAGGAGATGGATCAGGGAGGAGCGGTGGATGTGGCCTACCTGGATTCCAGCAAGACTTTTGACACTGTTCCACACAGGAGACTGGTAAGCAAGTTGGGTAACTTGGGCGTGGGTAATAAGGTGGTAACCTAGGTAAGTGTGATAGGGTGGAATAGGACCCTGTCCCTTTTGTTATGGAGAAAGTGTTTAAATGCAAGGATCTATTCTTTCCTTTTCTGTATCTGTTTGGTTGTGCAACCCAATTTTCCTGTGAGATGTCGGACATGATCAACCCAACAATCTCACAGTTCTTTGCCTCTCACTGTCTCTCAACCCTCCCTTGCAGTCTGTTTTTCCTCCCTTACATATCTATATCTGCTGATATAAAAATATGTGCAAATCATTGTTTGAAAATGTAACTGATAACGGGATCACTTTTGCTTAGAAAATATATAGTGTTACTGTTGATATATATATATATATATATATATATATAAAATTATATTTTGAGATGATAACAGAAAGCTATTGTAAACTCTAGCGGTTACTTGAGTGCAAATCTTCCAGCCTTTTGCAAAAGATGCAAAAAGAGACCTCAAGAAGTACACTGTGTTCTAGCCGCTCCTTCCTGATATTTACAAAACAACAGGATGCTTGCTAAGAATGGGGGTTGAAAGGACTTATAAGAGCTAAGCTGCAACTGCAAGAAAGATTAGGAGAACAAGGGACACAGAGACTGAAAGAAACTTTATTTTATTTTGCCTTTGTAAATAGTTATACTGAACAAGTTTATTTTATGATACTGCTAGTGTAAATAAATTATTTTTGGTGAATTCTACAACTGCTCCTGGTTTTCCTATGCTTCCTGACCTGTGTCTCGATGACAGTAAGAAACTGGTCATTGTATAGGACACAGAAGGTAGTGGCAAAAGAAGTCCGCTCCGAGAAAGGGAGGGTGACCAGTGGGGTACCTCAAGGATCAGTGCTGGGATCGGTCCTCTTCAATGTCTTAATAAGTGACATAGCAGAGGATTTGGAAGAAAAAGTCTGCCTCTTTGCAGATAACACCAAGACCTGCAACAGAGTGAACACTCCGGTTGGGGGGGTGGAAAGAATTGGCAGGATCAGGGATCTGAAAAGACTGGAAGAGTGGTTAAGGGTATGGCAGCTGGGCTGTAAAGCAAAAAAATACAACACAATTCACCTGGGCCATAGAAATCTGGAAATTGAGCACAAAATGGGTGGAGTGATAATGACAAAGATCAAGCAGGAAATAGGCCTGTGTGTAATCATATCAGATGACCTAACAGTGGGCAGGCAGTGTGACAAGGCAGCGGGAAGGGCTTGTGGGATGCTGAGGTACACAGGAAGGGGTATCACAAGCAGGAAAAGGGAGGTGGTGCTGCTCCTATATACATTGCTGGTAAGACCTCACCTCGAGTACTGTGTCCAGTTCTGGAGATCACATCTCAGGAAGGACACAGACAGAGTGGAGGCATTCCAGAGGAGGGCTGCCAAAATGGTGCAGGGTCTGCATCACAAACCCTAGAAGGAAAGGCTAAAGGAGCTAAATATGTACACCCTGGAGGAGAGAAGGGAAGGGGGATATGACAGAAACCTTTAAATACCTCATGGGGGTTAATAAAATACAGCAGGGGGTGTATTTTTTTAGAGAAAAAGATGCTTTAGAACAAGGAGACATGCTATGAAGCTAGAGGGGGTACATGCAGGAGGGATGTGAGGAGGTACATCTTCACAGAAAGGCAGCTAAATATCTGGAACAGCCTTCCAGCAGAGGTAGTGGGGGTGAAAACAATGGTGGAGTTCAAAAGCACCTAGGACAGGCACAAGGGAATTGCAGGAGTAAGGGGGGAAGGAGGGAGATTGTGCTGCAGATCAAGTGGGTCTGTAGAAAAAAAAATGAAGGTTAAAAAAAAGTATGGGCAGACAATCTGCTATCACATTCTGCGTTTCTATGTTACTGTGTGGTAAGATTTTTCTTACTTCACAGCTGGCTGTCAATCAAATTAGGGAGCTGCTCGATTTCTCAAACTTACCAGATGGCTTGTTTATTTATTTTTTTTTAGTTGAGAACATGAAAAACACGGGAGATCAGAGTCTTGCCAGCAGGTTTTTCACAACTCCCTGGCCCCAGAAAGGAAGCACTGGGCGGCATCTCTACCTGACACAACATGCAAGCAGACATTCGGCACTGACAAATGCCTGTTACTGGTGCTACAGTAGCCCAGAGAAAAATCCGTCTTAGTGATTGGGCTCTGCCTCAGACATCATGAATAGCTCAGGTGGTGTGGAGGTCTTTGGCCACTTGAGCTGCTGTTACCCCAGTGGTACAGCTAGAAATCAACTGCGTCTCCATTTGTGGGTTGATGTTAATATATACAGTGCTAAAATTGTATTCTTCAGATTATCCCACTGATGGACACTAACAGCAGAATGTTTAAAATAATAGAAGCTTGAGTTAGCTATATAAAAGCCGTGTTTTATCAATGGTTCCAGCTGAGCTGCAGTACAAGTGTCCTACTAGCATGAGTGCATCACGTGACCCAGTAGTTTGGGAGGATTATCTTGTGCATCTCAAAAGTCTCCATTCTACCTGATTCGATAAGTGACCACTCCCCAGTCACCTGTGAATGGTCGAATAAATTCAGCCTCCCAAACTAATTACCAGCAGATTTCTCCCACGTGGTCAATTGAAGCACTTCAAATCCCATCTCAGACAACAAGACTGGGCCCCTGTTTTCCAAGCATCGGATGTCAGCTCTGCTCTTGACTTCTTCATCAACATCATCAATGCCATCTGTAACTCCTACACCCACTACAAAAAGAGGAAAGTCAAAGGACTTTGCAACCCTTGGCTCTCTGCAGAGCTCCTAGCACTGCTGAAATCTAGGTACCATCTCTGGGCTCGGGCACAGGACACAGGTTGGCAAGTAGATATACAAAACTACAAATGTGCTAGAAATGACTGCACTACAGCAATACAACTGAAGAAAAGTAACTACTACAGAGATGCTCTCACAAACACCTGGGATAAGGGGAAGTCCTTCTGGAATAATCTTAAAGAAGTTGCAGGGAAACTGCCTAAAACATCACCTACCATGTTGGAAGTGGATAGGACTATAACTCTGGACCCTGCCACTATAGCAAACATGTTTAATAATGCATTATCAGATCTCAATAGTGTGCTCCCACAAGACTTCTTCGATGCTGACCTCTCTTCTGCACCTCCCCACCCCCCTCATCGACTGCCTTTTTACTTCAAAGCAGTCGGGAGGCATGAAGTGCGCAAATTCGTCAGCAAAGCAATTGCCGGATCAAGAACCAGTGGGGAAACACTCGACCTTAAACTACTGTCTCTTACGCTAGATGAAGTGCTATCTCCACTTACTTGGATTTTCAACCTCTCTCTCACCCTCGGCCATTTCACCAACAGATGGAAATCCGCCACCGTTAGGTCAGTCCACAAAAGTGGGGACAAGGCCCTTCATGGGAACTTTAGGCCTATATCCATATTACCCCCCCCCCCAAAGGCCATTGAATGTTTAGTCTATGACCAGCTAATGGAATACTTGGCTAAGCAAGACATCCTTTGTAAGCAGCAGCACAGTTTTAGAAAAGGTCACAGTACTACATCTGCCCTCCTAGATTTCACAGGAGCAATTCACAACTCCCTTGACAATAATCAACTAACTGGATAGCTTCATAGACCTGACTCAGGCTTTTGATACCATCCATCACCGACTACTCATCATAGAGCTTCAAAATGCTGGGCTTTCTCCAGAAGCTACATCTTGGTTTAAAAGCTACCTGGAAAACCACTCCCAAAGAGTGAAAATTGATCATATCCTCTCTGATGCTAGACCCGTCCACTCAGGAGTTCCTCAGGAATCCATTCTCGGGCCACTCCTTTTCAGCCTTTTTTTGAACAATCGTCCACAATCCTGTTCTGAATAAATCCTGCTCTATGTGGACAACTCCATCATCCATGCTACTCATCATGACCCCTACCTACTCCAAAAAAGCTCCAGATGGGTTTCACCTCCATTGAAAAATGGTTTCATAGACAAAAGCTGATCTTCAACTATAAGAATACCAAGTTGATGCTTTTCTGTGGCTCCCACAGCAATCATAGGTCTCAACCCCTCACAATTACAAACTGCCACGGTACTGTGCTAGATCAAGTTCACTCCTTTAAATATCTTGGAATCACTCTTGACAGTCACCTATCCTATAGCGTCCACATTGACACTGTTGCCAAAGCTGTTAACAAGCACATCAGACTTCTCTACAGGTACAAGCAATGCCTTACCTCAGATGCCTTAAGGATAGCAGTGCAGAGCTCTGTGGTCTCACTAATCAATTATGGTCTGGTTGTCTACGGCTCCGCTACTGACACAGCCCTTAGGTGCTTATCCTTGGCCCTAAACAAAGCTTGACATCTCATTACAGGATCCCAACGTCGCACCCACACAAGTGAACGCAATGCCCAAACGGGATGGCTCCAACTGTCCAACCGTATTAAGTACCATACTTGCTTAATGGCCAAGAAGATCATGCTGGGCCTTGCCCCCCCAAGAGTCCAAGCTCTACTATGTGCAGCACACACACTCTGCCCCACCAGGGGTTCTGAAAATCAAATACTGCACATCCCCTGGTGCCGCACCACACAGGGCCAAAGATCCTTTGCTCACCGAGCACTCTCCTGGTTTAATGGACTCAACAACAACATTACCTCTCTGCAAAAGCTTGGCCCATTCAAAACCAACCTCCGCCTCCACCTCTCTGCCTCCAGCTTCTGTGACTGTCACTCCTAATCTGCTCTCCCTCCTAGTATTTACCTCTCCCTCTCTTTCACATCCTTCCCCTCCCTCCCTCCCCGGCAATGCACTTTCTCAAAGCCTGACAATGCCCATGGCTGCACCTCTTCCGTGTCCCTTCAATGCCTCAACTATTTCTTGTTAACCCTGACCTAGTACCTTCCTTCCCTAAACTGTCTGTATTCAACTGCTTGAGACTGTTAGAATCCCATGTTCTGCATTGTTTACTCAAATTTATGTCCTGGTACCTATGGTACCTCCCTTAAAATGTATGTATTCAACTGCTTGGAATTGTGTGTTTGCTGTACTCTGCATTGCCTATTTCAAATTTTTGTCATGTTTGAATTGTTTATCACTTGATGTGGAACCTTTGTAAAAGAGCCTTGGCTCAAAGGTACTTGTAATCCAAGACTAAATAAATAAATAAGTTGCTCGCTCTTAATTTAAAGTGTACCACCACCACCACCCAACAACCCGCATCAACAGGCCTGTAATGCTTCAACCCTGGGTACCCTGAAACTGTTAAAAGGGAGCATCCCATAAAGTTTTAAGGTGAAAGCCTAGTCTTAGACAGGGAAATCAGTTTGGGAGTTGGTGGTCAGTTTAATCACCAGCCCTCAAAATCTTCTAGCCACATCGATATTTTAGTGACCATCATTTTTTAAAGGGATCATCTCTTTGTGGACTGGTAGCCAGTTGGCCGGTACATTCAAAATTTGGCATCCAGGCTATACTGTGGTCAGGAAGGACAGAGTGGGAAAAAAAGGAGGGGCTGTGGTGCTTTATGTAAGGGAAGGCATAAAGGTGGTGTGGATGCAGAGAATACAGAGTGGTCCCCATAGAAACAGCAAGAAGCCTCTATTCTCACTGTCCTGATTTACACACCTCCAGCACTGGGGGAGAAGTTAGATAAGGTACTGGTAGAAGCCATTCGTACTGGAAAAAGAGGAGGAGCAGATGGTGGGGTACTTTTAACCTGTCGGATGTAGATTGGAGTCTCCCAGCAGCAGCTTCAACTAGAAGCAGGGACATCCTGGACTCTCTCCAGGGAGCGTTCCTCAGGCAACTAGTCAGTGAACCCACTTGTGATGGGGCAGTACTGAACCTGGTACTCACTGACAGGGACAGTGTTGCAGACATCAATGTGGGAGGCCACATGGGGACCAGTAATCACTGTACAGTGTGGTTCAAATATAAGGATGGCTGCAGAACTGAAGAGTGAGGGTCCTGGACTTCAGTAGTGCAGATTTTATAAAGATGGGTGAATCCTGGCAGAGGGATGGCCTGAATGGGGTGGAGGAACAGTGGGTGAAGCTAAAAAGGGCCATAGGGAAGGCAATAAACTTCTGCATCAAGCAAGTAAGCAAAAGCAAGAGGAAAAAGAGACTACTATGGTTCTCAAAAGAGGTGGCTGAAAAGCTAAAAGGGTAGCATTCAGAAGGTATTAGGAGACAGAGAGGGAGGAGGATAGGGATGTGTATCAGGGGAAACAGAGGGAAGCAGGCAAAGCAATAAGGAGCACAACGGTGAAAATGGAAGAGAGAATAACCCAGATGGTATTAAAAGGAGACGACATTTTTAAAAATGTAAGCCAAAAAAGGAAGAACAGGGGTGGGATTGGAAAGTTAAACAGGGAAAGAGAAGACTGTGCAGAGAGGGACCAGGAAAATGCAGACATCCTGAACAAATACTTTTGTTCAGAGTTCACAGTGGAAGGAGAAGGAGAGGGGCCACAAAAGGAAACAGAAGAATTTGAGGAGAGAATTCTGAAGGGACTCGCTAATCTGTAAGTGGACAAAGCAACAGAGTCATGTGGGGTGTATCCAAGGGTATTGAGGTTGCTCAGGGAGGTACAGGTCGCACCTCTGACAGTCCTATTTAACAGTTCATTGCAAAGAGGAGTGGTTCCAGAGGACTGGAGAAGGTTTGATGTAGTTTCACTTCACATAAGTGGTAGCAGGGAGAAGGCTGGCAATTATATGCCATTCAGCCTAACATTGGTGGTGGAAAAGTTAATGGAATCACTGCTGAAAGAAAGGATTGTTAAATATCTTAAATCCAGTGGGTTACAAGACCCGAGGCAGAATGGATTCAAGGGAGGGGGGTCATGTCAGACGAATCTGATAGATTTCTTTGACTGGGTGACCAAGGAACTAGATCAAGTTGGACCGGTGAAAATTGCCTAACTAGATTTCAGTAAGGCTTTTGACACTGTTCCGCACAAAAGATTAGTAAGCAAACTGGTTTGGAGATGGCGAAAGGATCACAGATTTAGATGTGGGTAGCCATCCAGGAACTAGTGACCATCGAACAGTATGGATCACGATAAACACAGCAGTATAGTCAAGCCATACAAAGGCAAAGATACTGGACTTCAGGAGGGCTGACTTTGCCAAAATGGGTGAGTGCCTAAGGAATGCACTAGCAAATGGGCAGGAAGGAGGGGTGGAAGAACAATGGGGAATAATCAAAACTGCCATCACAGAGGTAACAAGCCCTAGTGTGAAGCAAATAAACAAAACAAAATGATGTAAGAAACCACTAAGGAGGTAGCAGGGAAGGCTAGGGAGAAAAAGAGAGCATTCAGGAAGTACCCAAATATGACTTTCATGCTGTCTCACACAGCTAACCAGACAGGCTTACCCACTCCTGGTCAGCACCGGTAAACTGCCAGGACAGGCGTTGCTACCTAGACTAGATGCCAGCAGTCTGCTGCTGTTCAAGATGTACCTTGCTTAGTTTGTATAAATGCTCATATACTTGTTCTCTGTACTGCTGACTGCATTTCTCTGACATACCTTTATTTTACCACGCATGTACAAAATGTACAAAATGTTAAAAATGTCTGTTCTATTTTTAATGAGTGCTTGTATCATCTACATACCATATGTAAATATCTGTATGCCAATTTGTAAATGTGTCCACTGCATGTATTGCTCCTGCGCCACCTTGTGGCCCAGGTCATGACTGAAAATGGTCCACTGGATCAGTGCACTTACCTGGTTACCAAAAACATACATACATACATACATAAACAAGGATTCACAGAAGGAGCAGGACAGAGAATTGTATCAGTTAAATCAAAAGGAAGCAGGAAAGGCAGTCAGAACAGCAAAGGCCCAAACCAAGGAAAAGACAGCCAACTCAGTTAAGAAGGGGGATAAAACCTTTTATAGTTACATCAGGGAGCAAAGGAAGACCAAGGGAGGGATAGTGAGGCTTAATAAAGGGGAAGGGGTGGGCAGAGGGTGACTGTGAAAAGGCAGAGATACTAAACAAATATTTTTGTTCAGTATTCACAAATGAAGGGGGGGGGGTACCTAAACCAAACAATAGAAACACTCTGGATACAGAAGTTGATACCAGCCCATTTACAGAAGAAAGGGTTCTGAAACAAATCTTAAAACTGAAGGTGGACAAAGCAATGGGGCCTGATGGGATTCATCCCAGAACTCTAAAAGAACTAAGGGTATAACTAGTGACACCACTGACTACCCTCATAAATCATGGGAGGATGGGCTGGTACCTGAGGACTGGAGGAGGGCAGATGTTATTCCACTTCACAAAAGTGGGAGCAGGGCAGAGGCAGGAAACTACAGACCTGTTAGTTTAACCTCAGTGATTTGGAAAATGATGGAATCACTTCTGAAGGAAAGAATTGTTGAGTACCTAGAGGTCAGAGGAGCACAGGACCTAAGGCAGCATGGATTCACAGCAGGAAGGTCATGTCAGATGAATCTAATAGATTTCTTTGACTTGGTGGCCAAAGTAGTAGATCAGGGAGGGGCTGTGGACATGACCTACCTAGACTTTAGCAAGGCATTTGACACAGTCCCACACAAAATATTAATATACAAGTTGGCCAGCCTGGGAGTGGGTCCCAAGATGGTAGCCTGGATAAAGAATTGGCTGGAGAACAGGACACAGAGTAAATGGAGTACACTCTGAAGAATGGGGGGTTACTAGTGGGGTACTGCAGGGTTCCGTACTAGGACTGGTCCTCTTTAATGTCTTTACAAGCGACATTGCAGAGGGACTGGAAGAAAAAGCATGTCTCTTTGCAGATGACACAAAGATCTGCAACAGAGTTGATACACAAGATGGGGTGGAAATAATGAGAAGGGACTTGGCAAGGCTGGAGGAATTGTTAAATGTATGGCAGCTTAGATTCAGTGCTAAGAATTGCAAAGTAATGCACCTGGGAAACAAAAACCCAAGGGAAGAGTACACAATGGGGGTGAGATACTAACAACAACAAAAATGGAAAGGGACCTGGGGTAGTCATATCAGATGACCTAAAGCAATGTGAGAGGGCAATAAGGGGGGCTTGGGGGGATACTGGGATGCATAGGGAGAGGCATCACTGGTAGAAAACAGGAACTTGTTATCCCTCTGTATAGACAGCAGGCGAGGCCCCATCTGGAGTACTGCACGCAGTTCTGGAGACCCAATCTCCGCAAAAACATAGACAAGATGGAAGCAGTCCAGAGGAGGGCAACTAAAATGGTACAGGGTCTGCACCATAAGACATATCAAGAGAGACTTAAGGAGCTTAATATGTATAACCTCGAGGAGAGGAGAGAGAGGGGAGACATGATAGAAACTTTCAAGTACCTCAAGGGAATCAACAAAGTCCAAGAGGGTAACATCTTTCAGAAAAAGAGGTGTGCAAGAACAAGGGGTACAATTTGAAGCTAAAAGGGGGACAGCTCAGTGATAATATGAGTAAGTATTTTTTCACGGAGGGAGTTGTGGATGCACGGAACAGTCTTCCTGAGGAGGTTGTGGAGTCAAAAACAGCAGTGGAATTCAAGAATGCATGGGACGGACATAAGGCAATTCTAGTAGGCGGAGGTAGGAAGAAGTAGGCTGCTGGTTAGCTAGGATTTGCAGCTTATACATTAGGTAGGGAAATGAGCAGACTGGGTGGGCTAAGCGATCCTTATCTGCCGTCAGATTCTCTGTTTCTCCGTTTCTTTGGGTTGCTTCGGAGAGGGTCCGAATGTGGTAAACTGGGTAAGAAATTGGTTAGGAAACAGGCAACAGAGGGTGGTGGTAACTGAGGAAGGGAGGGTGACCAGCCTTAGGGACCAGTTCTCTTTAATGTCTTTATAGGTGATATTGCAGAGAAGCTGGAAGGGAAGGGAAGGTGTACCTCTTTGCAGATGACTCCAAAGTCTAGGATGGACGCTGGGGGGGGATGACAAGCGACCTGAGAAAACATGAGGAATAGTCAAGGGTATGGCAGCTGGGTTTCAATTCAAAAAAGGGCAAAATAATGATACTAACAACCACCTAGCAGGAAATAGACCTGAGGGTAATCATATCTGAGGACTTAAAGGTGGCTAGTTAATGTGACAAGGCAGTAGAGAGGGCTTGTGGGATGCCAGGGTGTATAGGGAGAGATATCACCAGCAGAAAGAGAGAGGTCGTGTTGCCTCTGTACAGATCACTGGTAAAACCCCTTCAAGAGTACTATGTCCAGTGCTGGAGACCACATCTCTGGAAGGACTAGAGTTGATGTGGTCCAGAGAAGGGCAACTAAAATAGTGTAGAGTCTGCATCAGAGGAAGGGAAGCAGCACATGAATGAAAGTGAGATTAAAGGAGGCAAGAGGGCAAAAGCAGGAAAAGCAAGTGGGCAGGGAGAGAAACATGAAAGCCAATGTATACAAATGCCTGCAGTCTGGCAAATAAAATCCCAGACCTGGTTGCCTTGATGGCGGAGACTGACCTGGACATAGTAGCAATAATTGAAACATGTTACACTGGAAACCATGACTGGGAAGTAGCTGTACCAGGCTACATTCTATTCAGGAGGCTAGCAAGGGTGAAAAAGGGAAGGAGTGGCTCTTTATGTCAAGGAGGGTATAAAGGCAACTGCAGTACAGGGAAGGCAGGGGGAGGCCGAGGCACTGTGGGTCACCCTTGAGACAGGCAATGAAACAGCAATCCACACAGGCGTGATCTACAGGCCTACAGCACAAGGGCAGCTAGTAGACAGTGTGCTAATGGAAGACATCTACAGGATGGCAGCAAAAGGAGAGGTATTGCTGCTGGGTAATTTTAATTTGCCAGATGTGGATTGGACCATCCTGATGGCTGCCTCAGCCAGAAGCTGAGACATCCTGGAATCTGACAAATGGGGACAGACTCGTGGAGGGACATCTAGGGTCCAGCGAATACCACAAAGTGTGGTTTAACATGAGTACAGTGCCACAGTCAAGCCACACAAGGGTGCAGGTCTTGGATTTAAGGAGGGCAGACTTTACTAGGATGGGGATATGTATCAGAAGAGCCATGGTGAGGAAGGAAGTCAGGGATGGCGTTGAGGAACAGTGGGCACACCTAAAGGGCTATAGTGGAGACGACAAACCAGTGCACTGAACAAAGAAACAAGGGCAAGAGAAAGAAAAAAACACTATGGTACTCAAAGGATGTGGCAGAGAAAGTAATGGCCAAAAAGTTGGTTTTCAAAAAATACAATGGGACTCAGAAGGAAGAGGACAGGGAGGTGTATTTAATTAGACAGAGGGAAGCAGGGAAAGTGGTTAGGAGGGCAAAGGCACAAACAGAGAAGAGAATAATGCAGATGGTAAAGAAAGGAGATGAGACATTCTATAGGTATATTACTGAAAGGAGGAAGATCAGGGATAGGATTGTAAGGCTCAAAGGTGAAGGAGAGAAATGTGTGGAAGGTGACCTAGAAGAAGCATCAATACTGAACAAATACTTTTGTTCAGTGTTCACAGACAGAAGAGAAGGAAGAGGTACCACAACTAGGTATCAGAGGGGGGAGTATACTAATCTATTTATTGAAGACAGAGTCCTAGAAGAACTCACAAAACTGAGGGTAGACAAAGCAATGGGACCAGATGGCATACATTCCAGGATATTGAAGGAACCATGGGCAGTGCTGGTAGTACCACTGGTAGACCTGTTTAGCAAGTCGCTTGATACAGGAGTGGTTCCAGAGGACTGGAGAAGTGCACATGTGATTCCTCTTCACAAAAGTGGGAGCAGAGAGAAGGCTGGTAACTATTATTCATTTATTCATTAAAATGTTTCATCAGGAAGGGCATACAGAGCAGCAATAGCTCATTTCTAGATGCGTACTGGGGGGAGGAAGATACATACAGTGAAACCCACCAGGATGAAGTGCAGTGTCACAGGTTTCCTGCATGACAAAAGGGATTAACTCCCATTGAAAATGCATTGTTTGCTGCAGTAACTCTACTGCAGAATTCTGCAGAGTTGGGCTTCATCCTGGTGGGCTTCACTGTAGGAGAAGGAATGCAAGAAACATAATTATAGACCAGTCAGCCTCACCTCCGTAGTGAGGAAGATCATGGAAGCGCTGCTACAGGAAAGGATAATGGAACACTTGGAATCCAGCAGAGCATGAGACCCAAGGCAGCATGGATTCACTGCAGGAAGGTCTTTATCAAACAAATCTGATTGATTTCTTTGACTGGGTGACAAAGGAGGTGGATCGGGGGAAGGGGCAGTGAAGTGTGCCTACCTCAATTTCAGCAAGGCCTTTAACACCATTCCACATAAAAGACTGGTAAACAGGCTGGGTAGCCTGGGTATGGGTCACAGGGTAGTTAACTGGATTAAAAATTGGTTGATGGACAGAAAGAAGAAGGCGGTGGTGAATGGGGTTCAATCCAAGGAAAGGGGATGACCAGTGGGGTACCACAAGGTTTAGTCCTGGGGCCAATCCTTTTCAATGTCTTCATTAGTGACATTGCGGAAGGACTAGAAGGGAAGGTTTGCCTCTTTGCAGATGACTCTAAGACCTGCAACAGGGCAGACACTCCAGAGGGGGTGGAAAGAAGGAGAAGGGACCTTGAAAAACTGGAAAAATGATCTGAAGTGTGGCAGCTAAGATTCAATGGGAAGAAGTGCAAAGTCATGCACCTGGGGTGCAGAAACCCAGGGGAGGGTTACAGGATGGGGAGAAGAGTTTGTGACAGTCACCAAGGAAGAAAAAGATTTGAGAATAATCATTTCAGAGGAATTAAAGGTGGCCAGGCAGTGTGTGAAGGCAGTAGAGAGGGCCAGTGGCATGCTGGGGTGCACAGGAAGAGGTATCACTTGCAGAAGAAGGGAGGTGGTAATGCCACTATACAAAACATTGGTGAGCCTTATCTAGAGTACTGAATAGAATTCTGAAGGCTGTATCTCTGTAGACACATAGACAGGGTGGAGGCAGTTCAGAGAAGAGCAATTAAAATGGTGCACGGCTTGCATCAGACCACGTATGAGGAGAGATTAAAGGAACTCAATATGTATATGTTGGAAGAGAGGAGAGAACAGAGGAGATGTGATAGAAACCTTCAAGTATCTTAAGGGCATCAACAGGTTGCAGGTGGGTGACAGCTTTCAGTTTAGGAAATGTACAAGAACGAAGGGGTACAATATGAGACTAGAGGGGGGGCAGGCTAAGGGGCAATTTGAGGAAGTTTTTCTTCACAGAAAGGGTGGTTGAATAGCCTATTTCAGGAAAGTAGTGGGAGCAAACACAGTGGGGGAATTCAAGAGTGTATGGAATAGGCATAAGGGTAACCTGGGGGTTGGAGAGGCTAAACTAAGGACCAAGAGGGGTCAGCGGCTGTTGATACAGGTAGGGAAACCGGCAGGCTTGATGGGCCTTGCAGTCCTTATCTGCCAGCAAGCTCTGTTTCTATGTTCTATGTGTAACCCCCCCACTGCCCCCCCCCCTTGTTTAACTAGCAGGGCTGCTCCTCTCACCACATAGTGTCTGGGGCAAAAGAGTGGGATGGGGGTTTACATAACAAGAAGTACACACATTTCTTTTTCTAAGCCTGCTATCACAGATAGGCAACCAAGTGTGGCAACTACCTGGCACACACCTGGTGGGACCAGTTACCATGGCTAGCAACCCAGGTCCCTGGGAGAAAACGTTTGCTCACAATTATGCTGGGTTTGCACTTCTGGACAGAGGCACCCAAGAAAATCCAGACACAGTGGAAGCAGTAACAGTACTGTCCAAACCAGGTTGGGATTCTAGAGTGTGGCTTTTATTCACGTACACAGAGTAGGAATAATCACAGGGCTACACATACTGATATTGCAGAGTCTCCAGAGTACAGAAATTCCTAACATTCCCATTTAGCACAGGATAAAGACACAAAACAGCGAACACACTGGTTCTGAAATGGAGACTGGCACACATGGCCAATTACTGGTACATTTCCCATCGACTAGGCATGCATGGCCAGTACTAGAACACTTTTCCATATTTCATGAGGAATACTAGTGGCACACACAACCACAAAAGATCACATCCAGGATCAAAATCTTCCAGCACCCACTACACTGAGGTGAACTGAAAACAGAATCCAAAACCCACATCTGGGTAACTATTTCCATCAGGCACTGGCCAAATGCACTGACTGAAAATTGAACTGGTGCCCAAACTGAACCTGGAGAGGTAAACTCGTTACTCCAGATGGGGGGGTCTCCCACCTTTTGCTCCCAAGTTTATACTCAGCCATTCATCTGGTTAATAACACCCTCACAGAAGCTTGTAGATGCTATCTTGAAATGTTTTTCACACTTAACATACTACATGGTTAAAAGTTCTGTACTTGGACAGTCTCTTTCTAGACTCCATCGTAGGCAGACACTTTTAAAAACAGAAACTGTCTAGGTGACAGGGTCCCTTTGTTCCCTTTGTCAGAGAAAATTCACCAAGGTATGCAGGTGCCCCCTCCTGGGCTGACATAAAAATAGTACTCACAGTTCTGAAGTTGTCAGAGGCAGCTTCACTAGACAGACTGGGTGAGGGGGTTGCCCCTGAACCCTGAAGATCGCCCCCATCCCTCTTGGGATGAGGCAAAGGAAAACCCACTTGGCAAGGTCTCCACCACTTCAATCACTGTCTTCTATGTTCCTCTTCTAGGGTGAGAACAAACAATCCAAAGCACAGTGGTAACTCTCTGTCAGAGCTGTCTGAGGAGCTGCACAGCAAGCTGCAGCCTCCTGCTTGAACACTCACTCTCCCTCACTCACTGAACATTCTAAAGCTATCTCCCTTAGAGTTGTCAACAAGTGTGTCTTATGCCACTGCAAGAGTTCTAAGATTACATCATCTGCCAGCTCAGCTGAGACTGAAACCAGAGAATGACAGTGTGAACCCCATTTAACTGGCATTTCACTAGCTGTCTTTCCATGCCTGCCACTGGTTCTAATGGGATTCTAGTAACCCCTGGGAACAAGGGGGTTGCATATGATTCTGTGTAGAAGCCCTATGAGGAGAGACTTGAAGACCTCAATATGTACACCCTGTCAGAGAGGAGGGGGAAAGAACTCTATAATTACCTCATGGGGTAAGTAAGATACAGGAGGGAAATAATTTTCAGAAAAAAGGTGGTGAAGAACAAGAGGACATGCAATAAAGCAGAAAGGGGTAGATTCAGGAGAGATGTGAAGAAGTATTTCTTCACAGAAAGAATTGTGGATTCCTGGAACAGCCTTCCAGCAAAGGTGGTGGGGTTCAGGAAGGCATGGGATAGGCATAAGGGAATCCTAGGGGAAGGAAGGTGGTGGGAAAATGGGCTGGAGATCAAGTGGGATCTGTGGTGTTACTATAGGCAGGGAAAAATGAACAGAACAGGCAGGCCAAGCAGTCCTCATCAGCCAGCAAATTCTATGTTTCTGTGGTAGCCAAAGTAATTGTTTTAGTGGCCACTGGCCACCTGGCTGTCTGCTTTGTTCCAGCCTGGTCTCAAGTGGGTGAGGGTAGTGGCCTCCAGAACGGAAGGATCCATTAATTAACTGCACTGTAGTATATGGTTAGCCCCTACTGTGTATGTAAATTTTCTTGTAGTACAGTTCAAAGGTCATGAAAAGTTGTTGTAGTATGGTACTGCTATTACTACTGTGCTAACAACTTTTCATTTTGAAGTTTGGCCCAGCAGTCTCTCCTCATGATGCTCCTCTGCCCCTGTCACCCAAACCACAGATCTGCTATTCAGATTTTTAGTTTGGATTTTAAAAACAATTATTTTCCTTGTTTTTACTGAGAACAGAAGTTCTGCAGCCCATTTCATTTTATGTACTCCTATACTACAAAACCCATATCCTATGAAAAATAATATACAGATAACCAAAACACCACACAGCATGCGTTTCCATCTTGGAGCTGAGATGACATCAGGAACCTCTCATGCTTCGCTCTTGAGGTCCCCATGATGTCATCTCAACCCCTTGATAGAAACACAGCCTTGTTGTGTATGGTTATATATACTATGACGTCATCTCAACCCCTCGCTGAAAACACAGTCTTGTTGTGTATGGTTGTGCATATGTTATTCTATATATATACTGTAGTATCTCGCAAGCTTCACTCTCGAGGTCCCCATGATGTCATCTAATCCCCTTGATAGAAGCATAGCCTTGTTGTGTATGGTTGTGAATATGTTATTCTATATATATAGTATCTCGTAAACTTCACTCTCGAGGGCCCCATGATGTCATCTAAACCCCTCGATAGAAACATAGTCTTGTTGTGTATGGTTGTGCATATGTTATTCTATATATGGTATCTTTCATGTTTCATTCTTGAGGTCCCTATGATGTCATCTCAACCCCTCAATGGAAACACAGCCTTGTTGTGTATGGTTGCACATAAACTATACATGATGTGTGGTAGTGGAGTGGCACAGATTGCATCTGGTTGGTCTTTACTTGAAGCAGGTAGAGAGACCTGTTATTTGGCTCAGGCTGCTTAGGGTTATGGGTACAACCACGGGTGGGGGATCTCTAGTCTTCCTCAACATTTTAGGCCCTAAAAAATATCCAATGACACAGGCATTGGTGTAAAAGGCTTGGCAAATCAATGCCCCTCAACATTTCAGCCATGGTTGCACCCATGCTTATGGTGGGTAATAGTGGCCACTGCAGCACTTGAAATAGGCCCAACCTGTGCAGGGTAACAGAAGACTGGCAATATTTTGTGTTGAACCACTGCACTGATCTCTTTGTTTTTATTGTAGCCACCTCTCATTATTGTTTCCGGGATATTACAGTGCACGCTAATATGGAGGAACTGTTGCATTTCCTTGGGTCTGCAAGAGGGATAACCACAGAAGGGAGGTGTGCAGGTACAGCATCCCAGGGGGTTGTACTGACACAGTCAGTTACCCAGCCCTCTTTCTCTGAGGCAAGGCACTATGCTATTTCTTCTTTCTGGTTATGAACTCCCTGACTAGTGGAAGTAAAAAGAACTCGGGAGCCTCAGCAACCATCTACTGTGACCCGTGGAGTATAAGGTAGTGGCCTTCTTAACCCTAAAGCAACTGGGAGGACTCCTACCCTATAGGAGCCTTGTACAGGTAGGATGGAGAATTACAACCTAGTTTTTGATTTATAAGAACAATTAACCAGTAATGATAAAATTAGTACTACAGTTGTTATAAAAAATATCTGATAGAATGGAATACACTTGTGATAAATCTAAGGATGTAAGACGTACATTATGGCTAAAAAATAATATATGTAATCCCATTTTTGGTGAGTAATAAATAGCGGTGCTTTAAGCAGAGAATTATGACTTCATTGCAGGAATAAGTAATCTGACCAAATGAAGACAATGGGGCAAAAATTCTATTTTATTAAAATGTTAAGTTATAAAAAATGAATGGTCCAGAAATTCAAATTTGGGGTTAATTTTGTGTATTATAGATCGAGGCAGTGCTGCAGACCAGTTGGAGCACTTTTTTTCTCTCTGCATATGAGACACTCTTATTCTGTGAAGAGCACAGCTACCCTGGAAACAGGCACATTTGGGTAGCTTTTAAAATATATATATATATATATTATTGACTAAACTCAAGCAATAATCATATTAATACCACCATCAGGACCACTCTTAACCATTGAGATCACTCTTACGGTTTAAACAATGATCTCTCTCTCTTAGGGTATCAGAACCACTCGCTATTGGTTTGCGGTTCTCATACCCTAAAAAATGTGCATGAGATCACTCTTAGAACTGTAAAAGTGGTCTTGGCAGTGGTATTAACATACAGAGTTCAGCTGTTACTAGCTCTGTACTCTGTACTGGAAACAGAAAATTCTCTCTGAACATTTAAACAATTATAAGATGAAAGGGACAAGGAGCAACAGAGTTCTCAGTGTAAACTTTGTTACATACATGAACTCTTTTAAGGGCTCACCTTGTTATTTTGTTGACAACCAGTAGATTAAAGAATTGTTAAGTGTACAACCAATGAATGCAGTCTTTAAAACAATGTGTTTGACAATGTCTCCCTCTTGTGGTGATGGCTTATTGTGCTCCAGTTCCATGAGCTTTGAAGATGCTGGGAACCTTGATCAGCTAGCTTGCATATAACATTGGTCATTGTTTTTTTTGTTTGTTTTTTTCTTTGGGGGGGGGGCATGAGCAAAACAAAGGCTGCTCAATCAATCTTTTTTTTGACCAACCAACTGAACAAGTTGGCCCCAATCTGCAGCAACCTACAAACAACTGCACAAGTCTGAGTAATTCAACTGGAGAATGTGCTAGCGGCTGCCTTACTGCATATAGGTACAGGCAGTCAACATAAACTGTCCATCCAAATTTGGGAAGGTTGTCTGCAACCTTTCTGGCATCCCCCCCAGTACACCACCCCTTATGATTCATGGAAATGGGTACAAAGAATGCTGGCTGCTGACTGATTGACACAGACCTGTGCCTGTACTTCTACCTCAGCCTAACTCACAGGGGGGGAAGTACCAGTGCTAGCTCACCTGCCCATCCAATTACCGCTGTGGTGGGCATATTTTAGCATTTCTACTTTTACATTTGCAAGCTTTGGGACTCTTTCTGCACATGAAAGGTAACATTACGTGTAAAGAGCTGCTGGTGCCTCAGAGAAAACTTTGACAAACATAATACTGAGATGCAGTACAGATTGTATTTCACATGTTTTGTATAACATTCTCCTCCACATTATTTATTGCTGAGCAGATCTGCATGGGAACAGGATTGTCATCCCTCATAGTTCATCTGCTGATTCTTCACTTGAAGTCATGATCCTCTGTTGTGATGACAGCCTACTGTGAAGGTAACAACTGTGATGTCACAAGCAGAGCATTATGACATTAGGTTGGGTTTAAGCAATAGGAGCCAATGAATAGGCAAAAAACAAAGAGCTTATGTCCCTGTACATGATCTCAGTGATAAAGAATGGGGCAGAGGAATACAGAACTAATAGAAAATATAAGCTGAACTGAGTCCAAATGTTAAGTTACTCAAAGTTCTTGTGGAGGTGTCAGTTGCTTTTTCAATAAAAGTCAGTGCTTTGGCTTCTCAGAAGGAACTAGAAGGGGGACAGGATCAGATCTACAGTACAGTAGCTTCTTGTTTTACATTGTTTTTCGTGGATTCTACTTGGTAGAATGTTATTTCTTTTCTTTCTTACTACTAAGGGGCTAGCAGGGTATTGTTTGGGGCTGTTGGAATTTTGAAACCTGTTTTGGAAGCTATAAGTGGGCTCATTTGTTTGATGATTCACTGTGTGGCAGGCTGCATTTGTAGAGGCCTATTTCTTCTGTTTTAAAACATAATTGGTGTAATTTAACTGGGTCTGTTTTTGAATTGGAGACCTATATCTTCTAATTCAAGCCTATTTTGATGTATTGTTGGTGAAAGCTGTTTGAATTGGTGTCCTGTTTCTTTGGGTATAGAAACCTATTTTGGGGCTTGAGTAGAATTGATTCATTGTTGCTGGCTTCACTAGCTGCAAAGTTTGAGTGCACAGGGGAAGGGTGCTAATGGCTGACCAGAGGCCTCAGCTACCTGATTGTTTCAGAAGACTTGGGCTGGTCCCACCCCCAAACCCCTCACCCCACCACCCATGGTCCATTATTTCCTTTATACTAGGAGTTCTGACATCAGTTCCTCAAACAGGCAAAGGATATGCACCTGTCATAGCAGAAGCAGACATCCAGGAAAGGAACAGCAGCAAGTGAAGAGGTGACTGGGTGACTGCTCTCAGTGGAAGGGAAGTAAATGCAAATCTAGGAGCTTTCATTATTACCTCTTCACATTGATATTGCATTGGGGAAAGGAGGAGTAGGAGTTTGAAGAAGGTTGTGCAATGGCTACTTAACGTCTATTTTTGAGTGTGGATAGGAATATAAAAAGCAGTTGCTCAATATATCTAAATGTGTACAACAAAGGAGGTAAGGGAAATAAAGAAAATGTTTTGCACTGATAGAGGGGGAGAGGGGAGACTTGGGGGAGTGTTTGGTATCCTGCATCTGGAAGGGTGATGGGTCGCTGGTGAGCAATGACAGCAATGGGTAGGGTGGTAGGCTACAAACAACTGTGGTGCACTAGTCTTTCTAAACATTACCTGGAGTGTGGAGGATGTTGTGTGCAACCACATAGAAAAACTTAGAAAGGAGATTGAGGGTCTGCAGGAGGAACTAAGACAGGCAAGGCAGATTGGGGGTGGGTTTAGCCCAATACTGGAGGAGGAAGAAGGGAGATGAGGGAGGCGATTTAAGCCAACAGTGGTGAGGAGAGGGTCAGAAGAAGGAAGCAGAGACAAAGGGGCCCAGGCCAGGAAGAACGATTGCCAGGGAAACCAGGTCAGGAGACGAAAGACAAATGGAAGGAGGAGATAGAGACTTGTGAGGGGAGGCGAAGAAGTGGCAAAAGTCATGGAGTGGAAAGGAGAGAACAGGTTACTATGAAGAGAGAGGGAGCGGGCATTTGTGAAGGGTCTTCAGAAAACAGCTCTGCACTGCTAGAGAGGAAGAAAGTAGAGGAGGGAAATGGTGAAATTAGAGGAGTATTTGATAAATGCCTGGACCAAACTGGAGCGGCGGGAAGTTCTGCTGGGAGAACTGCAACAAGGGTAAAAGGGGGAAATAATGTGCAGGATGAAGAAGAGGAGCTGGAAATGAGGGAGGGAGATGAATGGAAGCAAGCAGGGAGTAAGAGGGTGGAATCTTGGTGCTGGGGACTCCAATACTAAGAGGAGTTAGGTGGGCAGCAAGGGGAGAGGCATAGTCGCATTTGGGTGGAGGCATGCCAGGAATGACAGCGGAAAGGTGGGACAGTCTGTTCTGGAAATATGCTAGAAGGGTAGGGACAAGCCTCATTTAATTATACATCTTGGGACAAATGACCTGGCTGACAAGACAGTAGATATAGTCCAGAGGAGGTTTGAGGAACTAGCACAATTATGTGAGGGGCAGGAAGATTAGTAACTTTTTCCGAGAAACTTTCGGTGCCAAAGGCAAGCACAACAAGAAAGCTGAGAATAGAGGAACTTAACGGATGGCTAAGAACCTGGTGTTGTGCAAAGGGTATGGGCTGTTGGGGGTGGGGAGGACCTGGGAGGACAGTAGTCTCTATGCAAGGACAGACTACACTTGGAGTGAGGAGGAAAGAAAGTGTTGAAACAGAGGATGGAAGAATATAGAGGAAGTTGGGAATTTAAACTAGGAGTGGGGGGTGGCAGTTGGGGAAGAGATTTGCAGAGACCACAGGTTGGGAAATCATATGAGCTTACCCCCCATAACAGTGACAAAGGACAAATGGCAAGTACTGTTGGTGATGCTAGGAAAGGAGGGCAGGATGGGAGGGGGGAAAAGGGTGGAAGGTGGTTACCCTTAATGCTAGGAGCCTTGGGAGGAAAACTGCAGAGTTACAGGTTCTCATGGCGGAGGGAGAGGTGGACATTGCAGCCATCACGGAAACATGGGCCACCCAATATAATGACTGGGACCTGTCTGTACCAGGATACAGGCTATTTCGTAGGGACAGGATGACTGGGAAAGGAGGGGGGTGGCACTACATGTGAAGGAAGGGCTGAAGTGTGTAAGGGAGGAAGAGGAGGAGGGTAGTACAGAGTCACTTTGGGTGCAAATCCAGGATTCTAAGAATAGGATTCTTAGAATGGGAGTGGTGTACAGGCCACCATCTCAGATGGAGGAGTTAGACAGGGAACTAGCGGGACAGATCTGGAGGACCTGCGAGAAGGGTAGTGTGGTGATTGTGGGAGACTTCAACATGCCAGGAGTGGACTGGAGCACCCCAACAACCAGTAACAGAAGGGAGCAGGTACTGCTGGATGCCATCCAGAACAGCTTCCTGCTGCAAATGGTCAGTGAACCAACCAGGTTAGGGAATACCCTTGACCTTGTGCTGGCAAATGGGGACTTTGTGAGAGAACTTACAGTGGAGGAACCGCTGTCAGGGAGTGATCACCACTCAGTATGGCTCACATTGGATATGGGCAAGGAAGGAGTGGAATCTGGTACAAGAGTGCTGGACTTCAGGAGGGCTGATTTTGGGAGGATGGGGGAAGTGGTAAAAGGGTACCTGGCCAGAATTCAATCAAGTATGGATACTAACCAGAGATGGGAGCTCATCAAGCTGGGGACAGTGGAGGCAAACAAAACCTGCTGCAAAGCCCAGAGCAAGAAAGCTAGGGCTAAGAAACTGAGCTGGTAGAGCAAGGAGGTCATGGAAAAGGTAAGGAGGAAAAGAGCTGCCTTTAGGAAGTACAAGAAAACAGGGAGGGGGGAGGACAGAGAGGAGTACCTGACAGAATTGAAGGAGGTGACAAGGGCAGTAAGGGGAGCTAAAGCATCTATGGAACTCAGGCTGGCACAAGGCATTAAGAAGGGGAAGAACTTCTTTAAGTACATCAGGAGAAAGGAGCTGTAGGACCACATAGTAAGGATTAGGAAGGAGGGGGGTTGGGTGGGAAGCAGGGTACGATAGGCGGAAGCACTAAATGAGTACTTCTGCTCAGTATTTACTAAAGAGAAGAGGGGGGACACCCAAGGTGGGAGAAATGGCAGACGCAGGGAGGGAAGTGGGTGACAGATGGGAAATCATGGAGGCAGAGTTTGAGAGGGTTTGAAGGCACTGAGGGTGGACAAGGCACCAGGCCCAGATGGCATCCACCCTAGGGTACTGAAGGAGCTGGCAGAGGTCCTTGCAGGACCTTTGGCAGACTATTTAATGCCCTACCACACTGGGTGTGTACCTCCGGACTGGAGGATGGTCATGTGGTGCCCCCTCCACAAGAGTGGCCCCAAGGATGAATCAGGAAACTACAGACCAGTGAGCCTCACATCCACGTGGGTAAGCTATTGGAGACTATCCTGAAGGAGAGGCTGGTGGCCTCCTAGAGGCCAAAGGACCACAGGACAGCAGACAGCATGGCTTCATCACTGGCAGATCCTGCCAAACCAACCTGGTTGAGTTCTATGACTGGGTAACTAGCAACTGGACAGGGCCATGCAGTGGATGTCTTGTATCTGTACTCAGTAAGGCATTCGACTCGGTGCCACATGGAAGGCTGGGAAGGAAGTTAGTAGGCACAGGGGCGGGTGCAAAGCTGGTGAGATGGGTAGAAACTGGCTGCAGGGAAGGCAACAGAGGGTGGTGGTGGGGAGCTCTCACACCCAAGGCAGTGAGCGGTGTCACAGGGCTCGGTGTTGGGACCGGTGTTGTTTGGGATATTCATTGCACATATCATGGGACATCAAGAGCAAGATTAGTCTGTTTGCTGATGATACCAAGGTTGGCGCAGTGGTGGATGACCTAGGGGATGGCAGGGGTTGCAGGATGATCTGGCAAAGCTTGAAACCTGGTCAGACACCTGGCAACTGGGCTTTAATGTCAAAAGTGCAAGGTACTGCATTTTGGGATGAAGAACCCAAGGAGGACTTACCAGCTGGGGAGTGCAGCTAGCCCAGACAGAGGAGGAGAAGGATCTGGGTGTGCTCATTACAGGGTCAATGAACAACTCCGGCACAATGTAGGAAGGCAGCTGCAAAGGCCAACAAAATGCTGGGTTGTATTGCAAGGGGTATATCCTCGAGGAGGGAGGAGGTGATTCTGCCACTGTATAGGTCATTAGTTAGACCACACCTGGAGTACTGCGTGCAGTACTGGCGTCCGTGTCTGAAGAGGGACATTAAGTTACTGGAGGGGGTGCAGCGCAGAGCGACAAAGATGATCAAGGGGCTGGGGGACTTATCATACGAGAGGAGGTTGAAGGAGTTGAACATGTACTCACTGGAGGAGAGGAGAGACGGGGTGACATGATTGAAACCTTTAAATACATGAAAGGAATAAACAAGACGGGTACAGAGGGGCTGTTCAAAGTAAGGGAGGGGAGGGCCACCAGGGGCCATGATATGAGACTGGAGTGAGGAAGGTTCAGGAGGGAGATGAGGAGACACTTTTTTACAGAGAGGGTGGTGGCTGGGTGGAATGCGATACCTGCATAAATGGGATGCAGTAGAACAGTAGACTGCTTCAAATGAGGATGGAACAGGACAAGGGGGAGGGTTAATGAAGGGGAAGGGTGGAAGGGAGGGGTAGCTGCAGAATAAGGGGTGCTAGCTGCACATTCGAGCAGACTTGATAGACCTCTAGGCCTTTATCTGCTGGCAAATTTCGTATGTTCGTATGTTCATAAAACACAATTAACTGTTACGTGTACATTTTCTACCATGAAACCAATTTTATAAGAATAATATCGCTTGGCAGGGTATGAGCTAAGCTGAGATAACTGCACTTCCAGGAGCTGTGAGACCCTCCATCTACAGCATTGGGCCTCATGACACCAGAGTGTGCAGTTATTACAGCTTCACTCACAACATCATGTCTCACTGCTTACCTGTCAACTCTCACTGCTCTGCTTCTCACCCACCCTCTGAAAATTGCTGACATCTTCAACAAGTATTTTTTGAGATGTGGCACGTCAACCTTTACATGCTCCTGATTGTTCTCTGCACCTACATACTGTACATGCTGTCTCCTATTCCCCACCGCACCCCATCCTAAATATTCATTTCCCCCATGGACACACTTAAGGCAATCCAAGCCCTGTAATCGTCTAAAAACAGCAGCTCAGATAGCATTAATCTGGCAATCCTTTTTCTGGCTACTCAAGCCATTACTGCACCAGTATCTGGCCTCCTGATCCTATCTTTTCTTTCCACTACAGTTCCCCAGCATGGAAAATGACCAGTCCTTCTGCCGCACAAGGGTAGGGACCCACCATCTCATGGAACTACAACTCCATCTTCCTCCTCCCTGCTCTCATGGTCCAAGAGTACTTCATCAGCCAGCCTGTTGGTGCAGCGATACAGCTACCACTTGTGACTCAATGCAACAGCCACCTGGCTGAGCAGATGTGGAGCCGCAGGTAGTGCTGCTAGAGGGAGGGGCCACATCATCCGGTGTCAGGTGATAGCATGCTTGTGTGCATGCACACGGGCACTCTCGATGCTGACATCCCTGGGGATGAAGACAAAACAGAAAACACCTCGACCAAGGCAGAATGAAGCTGGCCTCCTGCAGGCCCTGCACTTGTGACCTACAATGAACTCTTAGGCGGTGCTTTGGGAACATTGATGGCCCTGCCATGGGGGGGGCATGGGGGACAGAGGCAGCATAAGACCAGGAGAGTATTACATAGTTATTCTGTATTGTTGCTCTTCTTTACATCTCACAGTCCCACTTGAAGATGGTCCTACGCAATTCATAAATTATAAATAAAATTTAAAAAAAGCCTGGTGATGAGGCTGGGAGGGCAGCAGAAAGGGCAGGTTAGTGAAAGGGGCAAAAATAACAGAAAAAAAGCATTTACAGCTTTCCGATTCTCCTCTTCCTCCTTTCTCAGTCCCTTTCTGTCTGTTTGTTCTCAGCCCAGTCATTCCACCATCACCTCACTGTTTAGGATCATGGACTCTACCCTTGCTGGGATGGATCAGGGATGCTACCTTTGCTGGGACGGATCATGGACTCTACTCTTGCTGGGACAGATCAGGGGCTCCTCACATCTACTTTGTTCATTGATCTCTCCAAAGCTTTCAACACACTGTCCCTCCCTCTTCTAATGAACAAGCTGACTAGTGCCACAGATGCACTCAGCAGGTCAAGCCCTCTGCTCCCACAGTGCCAACCTCTGAGCGCAGTATTGTGAACAGGTAACAGACAGGGTAACCCTCCTGTCTGCTTGTGGGTCCGATTCAACTTTAGTCTCAAGTTCTGGGAGGATTCAAACTGTGAACCTTATGCTAGCGTACCCAAAAGTACAGGCTCAGATAATCTTCTCTTCGGGGGGATGCAAGATATCTTTTGCCTAAGGGCACCTAACCAGGTATCCAAAATGAACCCTTAAAACTCTATAAAAGACCTTAGGTATATTCTTACCTTTTCCTAGTTTAGTAACATCATCAAGCTCCTGAACAATTTTGTCAGTCTTAACCCTCTGTATGTCACATGCAAAAAGAGAACTGGCAGACCCAGGTAGTCTTTCAAAATAAAGATTTTACTAAAGATAAAAATATGAAAAATGTAAACACAGAACAGTATATCATAGAGCATACAATCACTTAAAAGAACAAGGTTAAAGTACAAAACATAAACTCCTACTACAATACAATTAGACTTTTTCTATCTAATGTATTACCTCTATAGTGCTTATAGTTAGATCTTGTTTCTTAAGCGCCCAAAAAGATATGTCGCCTAGATCAGACACCAGTCCTAGGTTAAACTGTCTCTCTCACATACTCCTATGATGTCATCTAGCTCCTCCTTTTAGAATATAAAAAATTATACAAACAATGATCTTCCTGTCAGGAGATATTTTAAATACTATGACTTCAGCAAAAACTAATTTCCCAAATAAGGACAGTCTTTAATCAAGCCTTTCCTCTTTGATCTTGAGCAGTTCCTGTTTTCCCAAGGACATCAAAGGTTTTATAACAACCTTAGCACCATGGTGGTATAAAAATAGTTTTCCTCTAAGACATCATAAAAGTTTACGATCCCTATATCCTGACAGCTGGGTCAGTTCTACTTGACAGGAAAACAGGAGACCCTTAATTAAGTCTCTCTAGTCTTTTAATTACCTCCTATTTTCAGGTCACTTGACACTTCACTGACCTTGAGGGGGGGTGGACTCATAGTACAGGATGTCTCATGTGAGACACTCACATACTACATACTATATACTGAAAGAACTGGAAGGGGACAGGATCAGTTGTGTTCCAGGACAGTAGCTGCTGCTTGTTGTTTTCACAGGGTTCTTATGGATTTTACTTGGTAGAAGGTTAGTTCTTTTCTTTCTTACTTCTAAGGGGCTAGCAGGGTATTGTTGTGGGGGCTGCTGGAAGTTTGAAAACTGATTTGGTGGCTGTAAGTGGGCTCATTTTGTGGATGTTTCACTGTGTAACAGGCTGCGCTGGTGGAGGCTTATTTCTTCTGATTTAAAACCTATTTGGTGGGATTTGCTTGGAGATGGTTATTTGAATTGGAGACCTATATCTGTTAGTTTCAAGCCTATTTTGATGTGTTGTTAGTGAAGCTGATTAAATTGGAGACCTGTTTCCTTTGGCAGCAAACATATTTTGGGGGCTTTGAGTTGAATTTTGATTCCTTTTTGCTGACTCCACTAGCTGCAAAGGTTAATGCATAGTGGGGGAAGGGTGTTAATGGTCTGGCCAGGTCTCACTCAGCCAATTGACTGGAGGCAGAGCTGAATCAGGTTTGAGGTGTTAGCTGCTTTGTCTTCTCAGAAAGAACTAGAAGGGGACAGGATCAGCTGTGTTCCAGGACAGTAGCTGCTGCTTGTTATTTTCACAGGGTTCTTGTGGATTTTACTTGGTAGAAGATTAGTTCTTTTCTTTCTTACTTCTAAGGGGCTAGCAGGGTATTGTTGTGGGGGATGCTGGAGATTTGAAAACTGGTTTGGTGGCTGTAAGTGGGCTCATTTTGTGGATGTTTCACTGTGTAACAGGCTGCGCTGGTGGAGGCCTATTTCTTCTGATTTAAAACCTATTTGGTGGGATTTGCTTGGGCCTGGTTCTTTGGCTGCTGGGCTTGGAGAGGAGACACAGGGCTGATACACTCTCTCTCGAGTCAGGTGTCTGCCCAAGACCCGCCCTCCCCCACCCCTCCCTCCCCAGAATTCTGCTAATTTATAGGGGAACACCTGCCCTGCAATTGGAGGAAAAGGCTGCAGGTGCAGCTCATGTAGTTCTAGCCACTGGGGGTTGGATTTAAAGGCTGGGAGAGAGGAGCTTAGGGAGTTGTTCATTTCCCTTATAAGTTTAATGTGTTGCACTGCACCTAGTAACAGGGTCACTGGTGTACAGTGGGACTGTCTCTAAGATTAGTGGGTGACCTGATTAGGCAGTAGGGTGTATCTTGGACTAGGGGGGAACCTGGTGGCTCACCCAAGGAAACCTATTTGGAAGGTGATGGAACCACATGTTATTAGGGCCGGCATCTTTGGGAAGGTGGTGGGGTGCACAGGGTGTGGAGCAGCCATGATACTGGACTGGGCTTGGAAGTTCGGTGGTTGCCCAGTGTGCTACCAGCTGGCACAGCTTAGGGAGGAGGTTGCGGGGATTAGGAGACAGCTGGGGGAAGGGGACAGTATGGTCGGGGAAGGGGGCTGGGGATCTCCCATGGGGTTGCACCAAGCTCTGGGGGTGGGGGCATAGGGAAAAGAGTGCAGGAGAATACTCAGGGGTCACATAGGGACCCGGGCAGAGGGGGTCCAAAAGGACACTACCAAGGAAGCAGGCAGGTAACTGGGGACCCTCACAAAGGAGGGAAGGAGGGACAACATTCTCGGGGAAGTAGGCAGATGGCCAGGGCTGGACAGAAGGAAGCAAGGCAGGGAGGTGGATCAGACCTTACACTCAGTAACTGCTTCAAATCTCTTCTTCTGCTCGAGGATGAGGGGGGTGATGTAGCCACGACAGGGGTGGTTAGAGATGGAAAGGGAGTGGGAGCAGGAGGCAGGGGCCAGATAGCAGGAAGAACAGGGGGGGACTTGGAATGCAGGAAAATGGGGGGAACAGTGAATCAGAGCAGGAGGGGCAGGGGGAAGAGGGAGGAAAGCGCAAGGAGAAGGACCAGTTGGGAGGAAAGGTAAAGGAGAAGGACCAGAAGTACAAGGAGGATTCAGTAAAGGGAGCTGAGGGTTTAGGCTAGGTGAGCACGACGAGCAAGGAGGAACTACACGGAGACAGGAAGGAAGGGAGGACGAGCCAGGCTAGTTTAGAAGATGAGGGAGAAGGACCAGTCGCAAGCAGTGAGGGGGGAATTAGCAAGGTACAGAAGGATACTCAGGAGGAGGAGAGGCATAGGATTGGAGGGGAGGGGGTGGCCATGGTAAATAAGGAGGGGGTGGCATGTGGCACCCAGATAGGGGGAGGAACAAGGAGCCGGCTGGGTGGAGGGGCCAGTAGAAAGGATGAGGGACATGGAAGGGGGGGAAATGGAGGAAAAGGAGTGGTCAGAATGCTCCTGTTGGGGGATTCTATGATCAGGGGTATCAAATGGGATAGGGAGGGAGAAGCCTGGCCAGTTAGAACAAGATGCTTCCCTGGACTAACGGTGCACAGGGCTAAGCATGAGGTATATCAGCTGGCAAAGGATTGTGGGGGTTCCCAGGACATACTGGTCCACCTGGGTACAAATGACATTGAGGGAAATAGCGAGTTAGAGATACAGGCAAGATTCAGGGAGCTTGCCAGGTTCTGTCATGACATAGGATGCACAGTTTCCTTCTCAGAAATCCTGCGGTGCAAGGGCTAGTGGGGAACACAAAGGAAGATTAGGAGATAAACCAGTGACTCAGGGTAGGTGTGAGGCCAGAGGGTATGGGTTGATGGGGGATTGGGGAGACCTGGGAGGATAAGGAGCTGTATGCTGAGATGAGACTCCATCTCAATTTGGAGGGAGGGAATCCTTAAGTTGAAAATAGAGGTTCATTGGTGAAAAGTGGGGTTTAAACTTGTGAAGGGGGAGGGATGGGAGAAAAGGCTGTCAAGGGGGTGCCGATAAAGGAGGGACTCTGTCTCCACCCCCTCTGGGGAGCTGGAGGATTGTGGGAAAAGGCCGACTGGCAAAGTGCAGACCAGGGGAAAACAGAATCCCCATGGGAACATGAGTAGAGGAAATGGAACTATAGGGAAAGGGTGGAAGGTAGTCCTGCTAAATGCCAGGAGCTTGGGCAATAAAATGCCTGAGCTCCAGGCAATGCTAACTGAGGGAGCAGTGGATGTGGCAGCGGTCACTGAGACTTGGGCCATTGCAGGACACGACTGGGACCTGAACCTGGAGGGTTACACTATGTTCAGGAAGGCCAGGGGGGGAGGGAAGGGGAGGAGGGGTAGCAATGATAGTCAAAAACTGCATTGGCATGGGGGAGTAGAGGAGGCGGAGGGAACCGTGGAGGTGATTTGGGTCACCTTGATAACAAGGGGGGGCAAGAGAGTAAAAATAGGAGTGGTGTATAGACCCCCTGCCCTGGTGAAGGAGCTGGAGGACAGTCTGGTGGCAGATGTTGGGAGACACTGCAGACTGGGCAGAGGAATGGTGGTGGTGTTGGGGGACTTAAACATGCCAGGAACAGACTGGGAGACTATGACATCCTCTGTGACCAGGGAACAGAGGTTGTTGGATGTCTTTCAAGATGCGTTCCTAACTCAGCAGGTGAGGGAACTGACCAGGAGGCGTGGGTACTGGATGTGGTCCTGGCAGACAGTGACCAGATTGGGGGCCTGGAGGTAAGGACCCATTGGCGGGAGTGACTATGCCATGGTCTGGTTCTGCCTGGACCTAGGAGGGTAGAAGGCTGCACAAAGACCGAGAGTAACCGACTTCAGGGGCGGATTTTAAGGAAATGGGAAAGATCCTTAAGGAGCATTTGGATGGGATTGGGTCAGACATGGGCTGATAGTAGGTGGGAAATCATCAAGAGAGGGTGCAGGATGCTACCAGCACCTGTGCAAGAGTAAAACGAAAATGCAGTAGGGCTCAAAACCCTGCTGGTGGACCAGGAGGTCCAGGAGGTGGTGCGGGGAAGAAGGCAGCCTATAAGCAATTCAAGTGCTCAAGGAGTGAAAGGGATCGGGGGAGTCCGAGGCTGTGGCTAGAAGGGCCACTAGGGTGGTGAGGCGGCTAAGGAAAGGAAGAGCAGAACCTGCCAGGGAAATTAGGAGAGGAACAAGGGTTCTTTAGATACATTGGGGAAAACGAAGGCTGAAGGGGCAGATTAGCAGGATTAAATCAGGGAGAGATGGGCACAAGGCCGGGAGCAGGCTGAGGTACTAAATGAGTACTTCACCTTAGTTTCACCAAGGAAAATGGGGTGCTGCATCATACATGGGAGGAGACAGAGATACTGAGGAGGGCCCTTACCGATCAGCGGGTCTGGGGAGAGGGGATTCATCACTGGCGGGAGGGAGGGCTAAGCAGGGAGAAGAAGTGCGAGGGAAATCACAGCAGAAAGAGTGAGAAGCCCTCAGCTCCCTTAAGATGGAGAAAGCACCGGGGCCGGATAAATTACATCCCAGAGTGCTGAAGAAACTTGCGGATGTCTTGGCGAAACCCCTGGCGGAGCTTTTCACCATCTGTCTGAGGACAGGGTGGGTGCCCCAAGACTGGAAGGTGATGCATATAGTGCCTATCCACAAGGGGGGATCAAGGGAGGTGGCAGAGAACTACAGGCCTGTCAGCCTGACATTGGTGGTGGGCAAGGTGATGGAGGGCATTGTCAAGGAGAGGCTGGGGGACCTGGATAAGTCAGGGTGCCTGGATGATGACAGCATGGATTCATCCCGGAAATCATGTCAGACAAACCTGGTGGAGTTCTATGACTGGGTGGCGAGTGCCTTGGACCTGGGTAGACCAGTGGACGTCCTCTTTCTAGACTTCAGCAAGGCATTTGACTCTGTTCCTCATGAGGGCCTGTTGGATAAGCTGGGAGAAATGGGGGTGAGGAACCAGATGATCAGATGGATAGGCAATTGGCTCCAGGACCAGACCCAGAGGGTCGTAGTTGGCGGGATAGTCTCATTCCCAAGGAGGGTCATTAGTGGGGTCCCACACGGATCAGTCCTTGGGCCCCTTCTGTTCAACTCCTATGTCTCTGACATAAGGACAGGAATCAGGAGTGAGATGAGTCTCTTTGCAGATGACTCAAAACTGGGGGCGGTGGTGGATGGGAGGAGGGAGGTGGCCTACAGGAGGACCTGGAGGCTCTGGAAAGATGGTCTAGAAAGTGGAAGCTGAGGTTCAATGCAGGGAAATGCAAGGTACTCCACCTGGGGGCCAGAAACCTGGGCCAAGTGTACACCCGGGGGGGGGAATGCTACAAGTCTCGATGGCTGAGAGGGACCTGGGGGTGGTGGTGGATGTCAAGATGAGCAACTCTGAGACTTGTAGGAGGGTAACAGCCAAGGCCAACAGGATGCTGGGATGCATCGCTAGGGGGATCACCTCCAGAAGGAGGGAAGTGATACTCCCTCTGTATAACTGCTTGGTGAGGCCACACCTTGAGTACTGCGTGCAGTTTGGAAGCCACACTTAAGAGGGACATTAACCTCCTGGAGAGGGTCAGAGGAGGAGCAACCAAAATGATTTGGGGCTTGGGGACAGGACCTATGAGGAGAGGCTCAAGAGCTAAATATGTACACATTGGAAGAGAGAAGGGACCTGGGGAACATGATAGAGGTCTCCAGGTACATGAAGAGGGTAAATGGGAGGAACAGTCAGGGTGCTTGAAGGAAGGAGGAGGGGCCACTAGAGGCATGGGTGGAAGCTGGAGGGAAGATTCAGGGAGAAAGGAGGAGGTGCTACTTCACTGAGAGGGTGGTGGAGCCATGGAATGCACTGCCTAGGGGGCTGGTGGAGGCAGAGACAGTGGAGGGGTTCAAGAGGGGGTGGGACAGGTACAGGGGAAGGGTTCTGGAAGCAAAATCCAATGCAGCAAGAATATCTGGAACTGAGAAGGGAGAAGCCAGAGAAGGCGAGGGGGGCAGCAAGGTCAGCACCCAGGGTGGGGGCTGACCAAACGAGCAGACACGAAAGACCATTAGGCCTATTCTGCTGGCATTTAGTATGTTAGTACATTCTATATTTCAAATATCATAAAATAATGTAACCCACTGGCCAAGCATCACAATCCTCCCCACCTAGACTAAATTCAGGGGCTGTATCCCCTGCATGGGATGAGCTTCTCAAATCAATTCCCTTCTCATACAGACGCGATAAGCCATCTGTGTTCTGATTGGTCACTCCTACCTATGTAAGATCATCATGTCATACCCTTGCAAGGCAAGACTCCATCTTAATAGTTTACTATTAGTTTTTCCCATTTGGGTCAGCCAAACCAGGGGGTTGTGGTCTGTTTGTACCTCAAAATGCTGCCCGTATAAGTATGGCTCTAACTTCTTTAAGGCCCACACTATGGCAAGACACTCTTTTTCCACAGTAGAATAAGCCTGCTCCCTGGGAAGTAACTTTTTACTCAGGTACACTACAGGGTGATCTTTCCCTTGGTTGGATGTCTGACTCAGTACTGCCCCAATACCCACATCTGACATGTTAGTCTGGACTATTAAAGGTCTGCTATAGTCAGGACTTGTCAACACAGGAGCACTGCACAGTGCCTCCTTCAGTCTGGTAAAGGCTTTTTCACAGGCTGGTTCCCAGGTAATTTTCTTAGGCATCTTTTTCTTTACCAGGTCAGATAGGGGAGCAGCCAGGGCACTGTAATTGGGTACAAATATATTATAGTACCCTGCTGTCCCAAGGAAATTTCTGACCTGCCTCTGCATTTCTGGTCTGGCCATGCTTTGATTACCTCTATTTTTATTTAGTTAGGACGGAGCTGTCTCCGGCCTACAACATGCCCGAGGTATGCCACTTCAGCCATGGCTACCTGGCACTTCTCAGCTTTGCCAGTGAGCCCGGCCCTCTGTATCCTGCACAGCACTTCCCTAAAGTGGGACAGGTGTTCCTCCCAGCTGGCACTAAAGATGGCAATGTCATCCATGTACGCCATGGCGTACTCCTCAGCATCATTTAACACCTGGTTCGCCAACCTTTGGAAAGTGGCCGGGGCATTCTTCATTCCGAAAGGCATTACTTCAAATTCAAATAAGCCTATCAGAGTGATGAAGGATGATCTCTCCCTAGCTCTGCCCTTTAACTCTACCTGCCAATACCCCTTTGTCAGGTCTATTGTCATAAGGGTATGTCGCCCCTCCCAACTTGTCCAGGAGTTCGTCCGTCCAGGGCATCGGGTGGGTGTCTGACTTTGTGACTGCATTCAGTCCATGATAATCCACACAGAAACGAGTTAGAGCCATCGGACTTGGGCACAAGGACTATGGGTGAGGTCCAGGGACAGTGGGATCTCTGGATTACCTCTAAATCTAGCATTTTCTCCACTTCCCTCCTAATGTCCTTTTGGACAGCCTAACACCCGATATGCTGTCCGACGGATGGGTGTCTGTGTCCCTGTCTCCACATTGTGTGTTGTTAAGGGGGTTAGTCCAGGCTTGGTACTAAACACTGGGGAAAAGTCTGCTAGAACCTCCCTTACTTCCTGGATCTTGTCCTGTGCCAACTGGGGTGGCAGTTTAACTGCCCCCACAGAGAACTCCCGCTTGCTTTCTTCCAGCAAGTCCATAAGGGGGGGTCTCCTTCATCTGTCCCCTTCCCAAGACTACATACTGAAAACACCATGTCAGCCCTATTAGCATATGGCTTCATCATGTTAACATGGTTCATTCTTTCTGTCTGTCTTCTGTCAGGTAACTCTATGATATAGTTCATGTCATTTTCCTTTCTAACCACTTTGTACGATCCTGCCTACTCAGTCTGCAGCTCGTCTTTCCGGACCGGAATAAGGACCATGACTTCCTGATCCACCGTGTACAAGTGAGCTCTGGCTCTGTGGTCTTACCACACTTTTTGTTTCTGTTGGGCAGCTGCCAGATTCCTCTGGGCTGTCCCCATAAACTCCTTCAGCCTTTCCTTAAACTTAAGGATGTAATCCACTATGGGAGTTCCCTGGGGGGGGTGCTTGCCTTCCCAGTCCTCCCAGATCAAGTCTAGGGGCCCACGTACCCGGTGTCCATATAAGAGCTCGAAGGGGGGAAAATCCTGTCTACTCTTGGGGCACCTCTCTGTATGCCAACAACAGGTGGGGAAGGTATTTCTCCCAGTCTCTCCCATGCTATTCAGCAAATGCTTGCAGCATTGACTTCAGGGTACTGTTAAATCTTTCCACAAGCCGATTGGCTTGCGGGTGATAAGGTGTTGTGTGCCTCTACTCCACCCCACACTTCTCCCACAAACATTTCATCAGGTCAGACATGAAGGAACCCCCTCGATCGGTGATAACCTCCTGCAGAACACCAACACGGGAGAAAATCCCAAGTAAGGTATCTGCCACTTTGTCTGTCCTCAATGAGGATAGGGCGACTGCCTCAAGGTACTGGGTGGCATAATCCACCATAGTCAGGATGAACCTCTTCCCAGAGGAGCTGGGGGTATTTAAAGGCCCCACAATATCCATTCCCACCCTCTGGAATGGCTCCTCCACTACGGGCAATGGAATTAGGGTGGCTTGGGTTTTCCTACCTGCCTTCCCTATTTCTTGGCACCGGTGACAACACCTGCAATACTCCTTCACCTGCTGGGTGAAGTTGGGCCAATAGAAATTCTGGGCCAACTGCTGCATAGTGCCCGTGATTCCCAGTTGACCAGACAAGAGACTATCAAGTGCAGTCTTGAACAACTGCTCACGATACCCCTGGGGAACGATAAGCTACCTGCCTATCACCCCTCCCTCTGTCTTCAAAGCCTGAGTATACTTTAAGTCCATTTTTACAATAAACTTTATGTTTACCGTCACCTGCCTGTGCTCCATCAGAGTCTGCCCAAGCTTCAGCTTCTCTAGACTAGGGTCACTTTTCTGAGCAGCTGCAAACTCCTTACACATTCCCAAGGCATGAGACAGGTCCCTTTCAGTCTCTAAACTAGGATCCCTAGCACTAGCTTCAGAGCACTCAGGATCACTGTCATCCCTAACCCTCTGACAATGGGTCACCCCTCCTTCTTCGGAGTAACCCTCCATAGCTGTGTGGTTAAATGATACTGGGGAAATATCTACCCCTTTTCCTTAGTCTCCATATCAGAAGACACAGGCTGGGGAACCAGCCTCCCCGTGGTTTCCACAATGGCTTCTGTGGGGTCCAGGTAACTACAGTTTTCCTTTGCCGCTTGGCTACGGGTCACTGCACACACCATCCCCTGTTTGAGATTGTTGCCAAGGATGGCGTCAACTGTTAACATTTTGGCTACAGCAACCTGTTGCACAGTTCCCCCTGTTTCACCCCAGTCTAGGAGAACACTAGTGAGTGGCAATGTGATCTCCTCACCAGTGAACCCTTGCACAGTTACAAATTCCTTGGGTATAAGCTGACCAGGCTCTACTAGATCCCCTTTTACCAGCGTCAGGGATGCCCCTGTGTTCCTTAACCCTTGTGTCTGTACACCATTCATCGTAACTGGGTGTATGTGTTCCCTCATGTTCACAGGCATGCTTCCAGGGACACATAAACAACCCACTTCTTTCCTAGCCCCATTCTGCATATTACTCGCCCTTTTGGGACACTGTCTGGCAATATGCCGAGTTTCTTTACAGACCCAACATTTGTTTCTTTTCTCAGAGAAATCTTTTCTCTGAAACCTGGGGCTAACTGGTTTCGGTGGAGGCAGTGAGGGTTTTAGCTGCCCTGAAAGCACTCTTTTCCCTTTCTGTGCTGCCACACCCACCCCATTTGCTCTCAGAGCAGGTCTGCTCTTGGCATAGCGGTCCGAGAGTTCAGCAGCATCTTGCACTGTTTTGGGATCTCAGTCCTCCAGCCAGGTTTTCAGCTCTGCTGGGCATGCCCCGGAAAACTATTCTAACAAAATAGCATTTTCAATTTTATCTACAGAGTTTGCTTCAATTCCCTCCCACCAACATTTTAAACATTGACATTGTTTCATGGCTAGCTCCTCGTAGCTCATATCAGGGTTTCTCCTGAGCTTACGGAATTTAGCTCTGTATGTTTCTGCAGTTAAATCAAACTTTTTTTAAAGTGCAGCTTTAAGTTTGCTGTAATCATTATCGTCCTCATTGTCCATTTGACCCAATGCATCCCAAGCTTTCCCGGTAAGTAGCGGAGATAGCTGGAAGCTCCAGGACTCTCTAGAAATTTTAGCCTGAATGCAAACTTTTTCAAAGGAATTTAAAAAAGCATCCATATCTTCCTCCTCTTTAAATTCGGCTATCAATTTGGAATTCAATTTGTAACCCAGTCCTGTAGTTCCAGTTAAACCCAAGCCACTTACCTGCTCTGGTGCTGGTGGTTGCAGTCGTAGCTTTTCCAGTTCATGTTGCCTCTGGTGCTCACATCCTTCATGGTCAGCCTCCTGTCGTTCTCGCTCAGTCTCTCGCCGTTCTTGTTCAGCCTCCCTCTGGAACTCTAGCTCCATTCTACGCAACTCAATCTGCTGCTTGATTGCTTCTGGCTCCAGAATACTGGTGACCTTCCTCTGCTGCTGTGGCCCTTTGCTGGCACTGGCCCTGCTGTTATCCTCACCAGATCTGGACACTGCACTGGCCGCTGGCCCCTCCATGCTCAAGGTTTGGTCCCTTACCATCACAGTCTGTGATTCAGTGCTCTGGGCATCTGCTGCCATCAGGGCATCCATGAGGTTCTGCTTGGTGGCTCTCCCCTCATACAGGACTCCTCTGTCCTGGCACAGCTGCCTCAAGTAGTCTACAGTGTGCCCGCTGTAGCTGGAAGCCACCTTCTTCCCTAACTACGGCTACTCTAACTTGAACTTTAGAAAAAAAATAAAACAGGTAGGAACTTGACTGTAAGCAAAATTATATAGTTCTGTTTCATTTTTAAAAATAAATCACTGCCTTATTTTGCAAGTGAGCTGTACAGTATTAAGCTGACACACTGAACAGTTAAAGCTTATCTTACCAAATTTATCTGCACCGCTGCCAACCAATCTGTCACAAATGCACTCAGCAAGTCAGGCCCTCTGCTCCCACAGTGCCAACCTCCGAGCACAATATTGTGAACAGGTAACAGACAGGGTAACCCTCCTGTCTGCTTGTGGGTCCGAATCAATTTTAGTCTCAAGTTCTGGGAGGATTCAAACTGTGAACCTTACGCTAGCATACCCAAATGTACAGGCTCAGATAATCTTCTCTTCGGGGGGATGCAAGATATCTTTCGCCTAAGGGCACCTAACCAGGTATCCAAAATGAACCCTTTAAAACTCTATAAAAGACCTTAGGTATAGTCTTACCTTTTCCCAGTTTAGTAGCACCATCAAGCTCCTGAACAATTTTGCCAGTCTTAACCCTTTATACGTCACATGCAAAAAGAGAGCTGGTAGACCCACGTAGTCTTTCAAAAATAAAGATTTTACTAAAGATAAAAACATGAAAAATGTAAACACAGAACAATATATCAAAGAGCATACAATCACTTAAAAGAACAAGGTTAAAGTACAAAACATAAACTCCTACTACAATACAATTAGACTTTTTCTATCTAATGTATTACCTCTATAGTGCTTATAGTTAGATCTTGTTTCTTAAGAGCCCAAAAAGATATGTCGCCTAGATCAGACACAAGTCCTAGGTTAAACTGTCTCTCTCACATACCCCTTCTATGATGTCATCTAGCTCCTCCTTTTAGGATATAAAAAATATACAAACAATAATCTTCCTGTCAGGAGATATTTTAAATACTGTGACTTCAGCAAAAACTAATTTCCCAAATTAGGACAGCCTTTAATCAAGTCTTTCCTCTTTGATCTTGAGCAGTTCCTGTTTTCCCAAGGACATCAAAGTTTTTGTAACAACTTTAGCACCATGGTGGTATAAAAATGTTTTTCCCTCTAAGACATCATAAAAGTTTACGAGCCCTATATCCTGGCAGCTGGGTCAGTTCTAATTAAGACAGAAAAACAAGAGACCCTTAATTAAGTCTCTCTAGTCTTTTAATTACCTCCTGGTTTCAGGTCACTTGACGCTTCACTGACCTGGAGGGGCACCCATAGTACAGGATGTCTCATGTGAGACACTCACATACCACATTCTATATTACAAATATCATAGAACAATCATAACCCGCTGGCCAAGCATCACAACCAGTGCTTGTCCAACAGGGAGGGATGCTTTAGGGCTCACCGCCTACCTATCAATCTGAACTCAGTCATTTCACATAGGAAGGTCCACCTCCCCTCCCTGTAGATGTGAGGGATTCCTGGGGCTCAGTCATCTGACACTATTCTCCATTTTCTTGAATGACCTGCCCAACCACCTGTATTTCCTCTCACATCCGCATTCCTGTGGATAATATAGTTTTTTTTTACACCAGTGGCCCTGATTAGTGCTGGGCAAAATGTGTATGACACTTGCAAAATTGCGCAAACTGTCAATTTTTTACATTCATTTTATTTATTTATTTATTTAGGAAATCGGAATTACAACCCTATGAGTCATAGACTCGTTTCCAAAGGCTCCACGTCAGACAAGTCATACATTTTTTAAGACATGGCACCAAAATCTGGTGTCATTTTGCTAATACTTTTTTACTCAGATAGTATCATTGTTCTCCAAATTGTGCATTTTTTAAAATATGAGTTCTTAAAAATGCACAATTTCACCAAATAGTGCTAACTTTCCCAAACTGTGCATTTTTAAAAATGTGTTTTCTTTTAAAATGCAGAATTTCAATGAAAACTGACCATTTCAACACATTTTTCCAGTTAGTGAAATTGCACAAAATTATGTGAAATGGGTACAATTTTGCAAAATAATGCACAAAACAGATTTTTCTAATTTCAGCCTGTTCTAGCCCTGATATCAGCTTTATTGAATCCAGAATTCAAAAAGCATAGTGATTGGCTCAGCTGACTGCATAAGGGTGTATCACATGTGCCTGGGCAGAAGGGGGTGGAGCAGTGTGGGTCACTGATGATACTAGGCATATATTATCTGCTTTTATTTCGTCCTCTGTAGTACTCCCTACTTGTATCTACTTAGCTCCTGTTCTGTCATTGTAAATGTGCCTCTTGTTTTGCTTTCTGGTTTCCTTGTTTTTATAACTAGCTCTTTGTGTACTGTAGACCCCCCAGCATAATTACTGACACTCTAAACAGTGACATTCTCAGTTGCAGTCAATCAGTGGTTCTAATAACTGTATCACTACTTGCATGGGCTGCTACTATGATGAAAATTAAGCAGGCCAAAGAACCCCTGGTGGGGGGAGGAGCCCTACTTAGTGGGCCCATAGTATCAGGGGTAGCTATGATGCAGACAGAGGATATCACATCTGCCTGGTAGTTGATTAAGTCAGGTAAGACCCAAGGAGCAGACAGGAGCCATCCCTGAATTAATAAAGCAGCAGAATTTGTTAGTCAGCAAAAAATATCACAGTTGTTAGCACAAATCTATTTCTGACATCCTTCTGTTCCTCCTCAGTGTATTTTTAGTTTTCTCAGATATTTTTGAAACACCTTTTATGGCTAATTTTGTTATTAATAACTCACACCATTAAAGATGGCTGCCACTCACAATTTTTAAAAGTCTCTTCTGCTGAGGTTACCTGTTGAATGTACATGCTAGATTCGGTTTACCTATAGCGCTGCGACATCTCGGATGCCGACATCCCTGACAGTGACAAGCACAATGCTGAGTGTTGGCATTGTACTGTCAGGGATGTCGACACAGTTTCTATGGGGGAGCTGTGCCCCCCAAACCCCCCAACCCCGGTCTTTAAACATACAACTCTGAGTCAGAGTTGTCTCGGGGAGGGGGCACAACACTGGGAGACGCACCGCTGGTGTCTGTGAGGACCAGCACAGCAACCTGATGATTGCTGGGGTGAATTCTGTTGCTGTGCTGGCCTTCGCGGTGATGGTGTCGATGTGCAGTCGGCATACCACTAGATTCATAATGTATATGTATTAGGATGGTGCTACCACATGTTTCTGATGATAAATGGCAGTGTGTGTGCCAGGATATTTACTTTTCTTTATGACGGGCATGGCACGGGAGTAGGATCTTTTAAAAACTTCAAAATCCGTATCTTGGTTCAGGAATGAAAGGAAACCTAATAGAAAAATTGGCATCTTGATATTTTTGCCAGGAAAACATTATTGCTGAAAAAAACCATCTGGTGACTAACGAATACTGCTGCTCTAAATTTCAGCTAAGGCAATAATTGCTGCCGCCGCCTGCTATAATCTTTCAGAAGTCTGTCCAGACAGGTGTGATGTTGGAGGGTTGGAATAAGGCCAATGTGGTCCCCTTCTTCAAAAAAAAAGGCATGGTTGGGGCTAACTAACTACAGGCCAGTCAGCCTGACTTCAGTGCTGGGCACGGTCCTGAAAGCTATCATCAAGTACAGAACACTGGAGCACATGGCTCAGGCCAAGGTTCTTACACTTACTCTAAGCATGACTTTTTGAGGGACAGATCAAGCCAAACCACTGTGGTTACCTTCTTCAGGGGAGTGACCGAGCGATGGATAGAGGCAAGGTCATATATATGGCCTATCTGGACTTCAGTAGGACCTTTAACACTGGCACGTGACAGTCTTCTGACCAAAATGGTACGTGGTTGCATGAGAAACCATACAAGAGGAGGCTGTGGGAGCTCAATGTGTAACACAGAAATGTAGAAACTGACAGCAGAGAAGGGCTGCATGGTCCATCCAGTCTGCCCTTTTTTGCTGCATTGTTTATGCTGTACATCCATCCAGGTCTATGGCACTTTCTCTTCCACCCCTTACCTATCCCTTATGACTCCCTTGTGCCTATCCCAGGCTTTTTTGAATTCCCCCACTGTCACCCCCCAACTACCTCCACTGGAAGACTGTTCCAGACATCCACCACCCTTTCTATGAAGAAACATTTCCTCACATCTCTCCTGAACCTACCCCCTCCAGCTTCATATTGTGGCCCCTTGCTCTGGAGTACTCTTTCCTCCAGAAAATACCTTCCACTTGTACCTAATTCACCCCATGAGATATTTAAAGGTCTTGATCATATCCCACCCTTTCTCTCCTCTCCTTCAGGGTGTACATGTTTAGTTCCTTTAGACATACCTCATAGGGCATTTGATGTAGACCATGTACCATCTTGGAAGCCCTCCTTTGGATGGCCTCCATCCTGTCATTGTACTCCCTGGAGGAGAACAAGAGGGGGATAGGATTGAGACCTATAAGTACCTCACAGGTGTGGGTGCAGGGGGTGTCTTTAAGAGGGAGAGGAGCACCAGAACATGGGGCCATGCAATGAAGATAGGGGGAGGGTTGGATTTAAGAGGGATGTGAGGAATCACTTCTTCACATAAAGGGTGGTAGACACCTGGAATAGCCTGCAAAAGGAAGTGGTGGGGGGGGTAAAGACAGTGGGAAACTTAAAGCATGCATGGGATAGGCACATGGGCATAAGTAGAGGAAAGGGTGGAGGGAGAGATACCTGAGACCGAATAGGGTCTGGGATGTACTAATAGGCAGGGAAATAGGGCAGATTAAATGGGCCAAATGGGCCTTTTCTGCCAACAAATTTTGTTTCCGGGTTTCTATTTTTGTGGAAAGTACCCCAGTGTGGTATATGGTGTGGTATACATAAGGTGGGTCGCTTTCTGGCTTGGGGGCAGGAAGCAGAGGGCTGTGATGGATGGACACTATTGCCAGTGGAGAGAGGGTTACTCTGCAGCATCCCTCAGGGACTGGTGCTGGGGCCACTGCTATTCAACATTTTCATCAACAATCCAGAACCTGGACACTCTGGCAGGCTGCTTAAGTTTGTGATGGCTCTCTATTGACCAGGGTGGTGAACTCAGTACAAACAGGACATTGAGCCAATATAGAGGGTACAACGCAGTGTTGCCAAAATGAACAAGCATATGGAAAAATGAAATGAGAAGAGACTGGCAGTTTTCAACCTGTTTAGGTTGGAGAAAAGGAGGCTGAGAGGGGAAATAAACTTAGTCTTCCTCATCCTCAATCTGCCTCATCTTCAAGGGTATGGATAAGACTGAACAAAGATGTTTGGTCTAGTGTCTCTACTACCTAGGGTAGTCATTGATGTCTTTGGTGCCCAGAAATTTGATTAATCCTGACTTACCATGAAGTCCTGTACTGTCTTCGTGTCCACTGTCTGATGGTGGGTTTCTTCATAGGTTTTCCACCCTCTTGGAGAAGGAGTGTTTCCTGTCTTTACCCTTGAGTTTACCCCTGCTGAGCATCGGGATGTGTTCATGTTCTGATGGAGGACACCAGACCAGACATCTTTGTTCAATCTCACCCATATCCTTGAGGATGCCGCAGACTGAGACTGAGGAAGACTAAGTTTATGTCCCCTCTCAGCCTCCTTTTATCCAACCTAAACAGGTTGAAGACACACGTCCTCTGTAGAAAAAGCAGAGCTTCTGACTTAATGGCCAGTATGTGCTCTGCTTCCTCTGGGTAAATTGTACATGTGGCTAACTCCCCTTTCCCTGTTACCCTTACTCTGCTCTGTTTCACCTGCTGCTTGTCCAGTGTTGTTTATTTCCTTTCAGTTAAATCTGGTACACTAGAAAGTAGCACTTAACCTGTTCCCTAAGTTGTTTTCAATATATGTTTTCATTACTGCACTAATATTGTACATTACCTTCTGTAATCTTCAGTGCTGTTACACTGTCTTGCATCAATGCATAATCATCTTATTGGTTGGTTGGTTGTATGTATGTTATGATTTCCCTGATCCTCTCTCCCCCAGGACACACTGGGAGACGAGTAACTTGTTCAGTGTGTCTTTCCTAGTGAAACATCTCAATAAATAAATAAAAACATGTTGAAAAACTATTTTTACCACTTGAAACATACTAAGAAAAGCCAAAAAACATGGCTATTTGCTCAGTAGCCCTTTTTACAGATGGAGCAAGCTACCATTTGCATCTGGGAATCTTGTAGTAGCACAGTGGACAAAATCAGCACACTCATGGCAATGACGGCAGGTGCTGACATGGACCTCATAGCCATAACAGAGACTTGGGCCTCAGAAAATAATGGCTGAGACCTGACAGTCCCTAGTTACAATACGATTAGGAGGGATAGAGGAAAACAGGGGGTGCATAGCCCTATATGTGATGGAAGGCATAGAGGCTGTGGAAGATGGATACATAAGGGGAAGTAACGGAGAGACAGAGTTGCTGCTGGCTCAGCACACTGTGGCCTAAAGCAAGAAACTACAGCTGGAGTGATCTATAGACCAAGAGGACAAAGGGACGAGAGGGATCAGGAGCTTAGGGAAGAACCAGTATGGGGAGTGGCAAAGGGGGAAGTAGAAGTGGTGGGTGAGCTGAACCTGCCAGATATTGATTGGGACGTTCCAGTGACCAGAAGCACTCAAAGTCAGGCCCTTCTAGATACATTCCATGACTTCCTGCTGGTGCAACTGGTTAAGGAACCCACCACGCAAGCTGCCATTCTCCATGTGGTGCTCACAAACTTGGAGATGGTAGGAGGTGTGCGGGTAGGGGAACCATTACTGTCCAGGATAAATCTATTTGGTTCAAGCTGGCCCATGGAACCAAAAAACACCAATCAAGAGATGAGGGCCTTCATTTCAGAGAGGTGGGAAAAGGGAAAATTGTTTAACCAGGAAATACACACTAAGCCAAAGCTTGTTTTCAGGTGCGAACTGGGAGCACAAGGAAGTTAAGTGACTTGCTCAGGGTCACACAGTATGCAAGTGGGGGCTGATGGGATTCAAACCCAGTACTCCAGGTTTGCAGCTCAGTGCCCTTAACCACCACACTATACTGCCCACAGGGTGGACTTCAACAGGATGAGGCAGTTGACTCAGGACAAGTGATTCGGGGTAGACAACACTGGATGTGTCGAGGAGAGATGGGGGCAATTAAGGGGGCCATTATTAAGGCATCTAAGTCATGCATGAGAATGATAACCAAAGAAATAGACGTAAGAGACCAATAGGGATCTTGGAAAGGGTCAGGGAAGCAGTGACAGCCAAAAACAAGCATTTGTCAATGCCAAATGCTGTCTCACTGGCATTGGCATTGGTAGTGCCAGAGTTAGAGACGCATAATAGGAATGGCAGTGAAGTATTGAAGTGACGCCAACCCCACCCCAACCCTGTAGAGACCGACAGGCATTGGGGTGTGCCTTTGGGTTGTCAGCTGTATCGCTCATCCCATTGTACCTCACCCTACCCTGTAGACACTGACAAGTGTCATGGTGTGCTTTGGGGTCTTTGGGTGTTATACTTACCCCATTCCATAAGTAAATATGCTAAGGTGGGTGCAGTATAGGAGAATGGGGTGAACTTTGTGGTCGAACAGTGCAAGGCACACCACGATGCCTGTCACTGGCTGCAGGGTGGGGGTGGGGGTGGAATGGTGTGAGCATTACAGCAGATGATCCCACGTCACACCTCTGATGCCTGTCAGTCTCTACGGGGTGAGGTGCTACAGTTGTAAACCCTAACACCATAGGAGTGTGTTGGTATTTTCGCTCCAAATTTTCAACATGGGTTTTTTGTGAGCCCATCTTATGAACAACGGCACAATCAGTATGTTGGCTGAAAGGTGGTTTTGCACAGTGGCTATGCCATTTGGTGTCACAGGGATGAAAACACATTTTGGGCAGGATGTGGAAATGACATCTGTATTGTTCATGAGGAGGCGTAAAAAAATGGCAATGTTGAAAATCTGGAGTGAAAATATGAAAAATTGGTGAAGTCATGAGCATGCATAGAAACTGCAGAACACACATCCGTAACCCAATTATTTTGGAGAGTTTGTTAGTCACATTTTTAACATAGACATTTTGGGACCTCCCCTCATGAACAGTGGCACTGTGATTTTGTTAATCTATCCCAAAAATTGATTTCTCACAGCGACCATGCCATTGTACACCACAGGTGTGGAAACACATTTTGGGCAGGATGTGAAAAATGACAGCTGTACTGTTCATAAGGAGGTGTGAAAAAATGCCAGTGTTGAAAATCTGACATGGAAATATTGCAAATTTGCGAAGTTACAAGGGTGCATGGAAACTGCGTAATGCACACTTGTAACACAGTCATTTTATGGACTGTCGGCACCAAATTTTCAACATAGGCATTTTAGAACCGCTGCTTATGAACAGTGTTACCGTCATTTCCTGAAACTTTCCCAAAAACTGATTTCGCACAGTGACCACACTATTCTGCGCCAAACAGGCAAAAACACATTTTGGCCAGGATATGTAAAATGACAGCTGTACTGTTCATCAGGAGGTGTGGAAAAATGCCAATTTTGAAAATCTGGAGGGAAAATATTATAAATTCACAAAGTTACGAGTGTGCATGGAAACAGCGCAATGCACGCTTGTAAAACAGCCATTTTGGGGATTTTTTCCACCAAGTTTGCAACATATGCTTTTTGAGAGCCCTCCTCATGAACAGTGGCACTGTCGTTTTGTTACTCAGTCCCAAAAGATGATTCCATGCAGTGACCACAAAATCACCTTTCTGGATGGAATAATGCCATGCCAGTGACTGAATTCATGAGGAGGGGTCCCAATAACCCCATGTTGAAAATTTGGTGCAAAAATTCCCAACAATGCCCGAGATATGCACCAAAGTTGAAAAAAATCTATTTATGCCATTATACAGCTTACGGCATTTCTTCAGTTTGCGGTCAGCTTTGAAAGAAGTCTGATCGTGTTCCCAGTCCACGAAGGTGTCACACACTGGACTCCGAGTCAAGTATGGGGTGAGGGGGTGTGGAGAGGCAGGATGCAGAGAGGGTGGGCGTGAGTTGTAGGAGGGGCAGGAAGATCTGAGGGACCGTTTTTTCTTTACAACTTACAAAAAAAAAAACATCATGGGACAGTTTTTATTTTCAGGATTTGGCACACTAGGGTGGGCTCTCAGCGTGGCACCTAAGTGTTTTGGGGGATGCTGCAGCGACGAGAGGATTGGGCTACCTTCAGCTGAGAATCTGAGGCGCAAGAGCCAAGGGGTTGGGCACCCCCTCAGCACATAGCTAATGGGGGGTGCATTATGCGGGAGTTGGCTCCCAGTCGGCACATACATTGGGGCAGGGCATGCCGACAGGGGGATTGGGCACCCCCGAAGTCGGCATTATGGCAGGCAGTGTGCCGCCATGCTACATTTTTTTTCTCACCAGGGAAAGCACGTCCGAAGGTCCGCTGTGTACTTCGAGCTTTGCTCGCATTGCAGTGGACCTTTCCTTAGATGTGCTCACCACATTATGTATGCATGGTGTGGAGCCAGCATGCAGGCTTATTAAGGAATGAGGGATGCACCTACTAATGCATGCCCTGCATTAGCCCAACAGTGACTGCACCTCCAAATCTGCTATTACCGCAATATGTTGGCTGCGCATGCATGCGCTGACATAAAAAGGCCTTGACAAAGTACAAGGAAATGCAGGGGGAGGAAGAATGGTGAAAATACCAATTGAGAACTAAGGAAGCAAAGAAGGCAGTTAGGGAGGCAAAAGACGACAATGAGCTGCATATTGCAGAGGGGGATTGTGGGTAGGGAAAAGCAGTTCTTCAGGTATATTAAAGGGACACTGTCAACCTGTTTTGCATCTTATTATTTCTAGATAAAACCCCACATTTCATGATTGCTTACTTTCTCTAAAATTCATTAATGATGCTGCTTGTTTTGTCTGTCTCCTTGTTTAGAAGAACTGAAATACATGGTAATGTATGTTTATAAACAACTTTGTTTTGTTTCAAATCCTGAATCTATTCTTTTTGAATACTTCCTAATGTAACCCCCCTACAAATGGGGGTTCCTGATGGTTTTCCCGGAGCTTGTCGGAATGCTCCCTGCCTGACTGGTGTTCGGCGTAAGGCCGCTAAATGTGGGCGTTGAGAGTGCTTTTAAAGCCTCTAGTACTGCCTCTTTAAGAGCTGCCTGCTCGCAGGTTTTCGTGGTACAAATAGGGGGACTGGGGTTTCCTTGCTCGAATCCTGCCCGCGAATGCTGTCTGATTGCTCCATTTCTGCAGTTGCTAGGAGTGCTGAGGAAGCCCCCTCGAAAGGTGTAACCATTTGCCTGAAATCAGTTAGAGTGATAGTGAAAATGCAGTTTTGTTTAACCTGCCTTTGTTGCAGATGGGACGCTGTGTGCAGTGCCCCTCCATCTTGGACCAGAATAGTTCGAGGGGTCCAACAAGAGAGAGAGAGTATCTGAACTGGAGTAAAAAGCAGCCAACCAGAAACCAGGACCCTAGATGGAGCCGGCCGACCAGTAGGAACACAGCTTGTGATTCTGGGAAGTGGCATTCTGGGCCATGGCACTGTTTTTCACCAATGAGGGTGATAGTGAGTGACTGGCATCTGCAGCCCTCCAATGGAATTGGGTGGCGCCTGACTGGAGAGACTTGCCCCAACTGCCAAAGGGGCAGAGTTGCTGTGGCTGTGAGCGAGGAAGGAGCCCTGAGCTTCTGCGCTGTTAAGTCTTCATGCGGGAAGTGCATGTGTGTGGTGAAGGCCAATTTTAGGTGGCTCTGTCGCCATTAGAATCGGACTAAATATGCAGGGCAGTGGTCAGAGGAGGCTGTGCAGGAGTGCCGTTACCTACCAGGCTCACCCTGTAGAGGACTGGAGAATCTGCTAAATCGCACTCGGTCTGTCAGGACAGTGAAGCTGCAGTGAGATCCCCGGATAGCTGTGAGTTCAGTCGGGTCCTGGAAGCAGCTGCCTGGTATGGTACCCCTCTGTTGTTTTCCATATAAATGTGTGAGGAGGCCTTGAAGCTCAGGCTCAGCCCTGCCAGTGGTGAAAGAGTGGTTCTCTGTTGGAGTTATTTTCTCAGGAATTAAATGCTCGTTTGTGCCAGGGCCCCAACCAGCTGCATCGAGGAACTAGCCATTAGGGCTTGGGTACCCGTAGACAGTAATCAATAGGTTAGGCCTGTGCACAGAAGCATAGGTAGATTCTCATTTATTATATGTGGTAAGCTAATCAACCTGATTCCCCCCGGTCCTTGTTATCTCCCCTTAAATAAATCAGATTGCTTGTTTTGCAAAAGTACACTGGCTAGTTTGTGTATTCATGGGGAAATACTGCACAGTGAATGTGGTGTAACTGTACCTTACTTTTCAGGGGGTTCCCGAAGCAAGCTGACCGGTTCGAGCCGGGAGGTGAGTGTATATGATAAGGACACTGAAACTGAACTGCGTGGGCCACTAGTGGGAAAACAGGGGGTTGCAGCAACCCAGAGGGCTGTGAACGAGTCAATCTCGATTGTTCTAACCCTGACCTCTGGGTGGAGGCACCTGCCAACTGATCTGGGCCCCTCACCCTGCTGCAGGTAAGGCAGGCAGGGGTAGTAGCCCTTGGGATAGTGTCCCCTTGGGGTTACACTAAACATTAGATACACCCTCAAACAGTGCATCACTCATGAGGCAGTAGCCACCTAAACTCCCACTGCATCATGAGTGGCTAAACTGTGTTGAAGGTGTTCCCAAGTCCAGAAAAGATGCAGTGGGAATTGATCAAGGAATGTAAACAAACCTGTTTTTTGTGTGGTAACACCAATATTGTGGGCAGTCTGTTTTTCACTTTTTAAAAGGAAAAAGAGAATCAAATCAAACTACTAGCTACATCAACAATCTTTACAGAATATTAGCAATCATAAAATGTGTTATTTAAGCATGGGACACTTTGAGGCCTAAGGGGGTTGACAGTGTCCCTTTAATGAAAAATTAAGAAAGGAGGGGGAATTGCTAGGCTACCTGAGGGAGGTAGGGTAATAGAAAAGAACACACAAAAGGCAGCAGTCCTTAATGATTACTGCTGCTCTGTCTTCAGAAGGGACAACAGAGGGCCCCTACCAGAGAGTCACATCAAAGCAGCCATAAGGGGCCCCGAAGATGAGGCAGCCAGTATTTACCAATGAAAGAGTCCAGAAAAGGCTAGCTGCCCACCAAATACAGTAGATAAGGCTTTTGGGCCAGATGGGATGCAGCCGATGGTGCTCAAGGAACTGGCAGTGGAACTGGCTGAACCCCTGGTAAGGCTACTCAATAGTTTATTACAGACAGGGATAGTTCTGAAGAACTGGAGGGTAGCAAACGTAGCTCCACTCCATAAGGGGTGGGGGACAAAGAGCAAGCAAGGAACTACAGACCTGTCAGTCTTACCTGTTAGGAGGTGGTACTGCTGTTGCATCGCTCACTGGTGAGGCCCCACGTGGATTACTGTGTCCAGTTCTGGAGGCCACACTTCTGCAGGGACATTGAAAGGGTGAAGGGGGTACAGAGGAGGGCAATCAAAATGGTGAGGGGGTTTCATGAGAAGCCACATGAGGAAATGCTGCAGGAACTCAACATGAACTCCCTGGAAGAGAAGAGAGCAAGAGGGGACATGACTGAAACCTACAAGTACCTCACAGAAGTGAACAAGGTGCAAGTGAGCAATCTATTTCAGAGAAAGAAAGGCACTAGAACAAGGGGGCATGCAAAGAAACTAAGAGGGAGAAGTTTAGGAGAGATGTGTGAAAATAGTTCTTCATAGAAAGGGTGGTGGATGACTGGAACAGCCTGCCAGAGGAGGTAGAGGGGAGAAAGACTGTAGGAGACCTTCAAGCATGCATGGGGTAGGCACTGGGGCACATTAGGTAGAGGGACAGGGGAGGGAGTGACAGATATGACCAGCTAGGATCAATGGTGACAAAATCAGCAGGGACAAGGGGCAGACTGGATGAGCCTAAAAGGTTTTTTCTGCCGACAAAATCTTTGTTTCTGTTTCTCTGTTGTGGGTAACCTGAAGGCGTCAATGGTCAAAGAGTACCTCATGGACTACCTAGAAAGCAACAGTCTCCAGGATAGTAAACAGCATAGTTTTGTGGCAGAGAGGTCTTGTCAGACCAGTCCGACAGTCTTCTTTGACTGGGTGATGAGTGGTGGATAGGGGCCATACCGTGTTTTTACGGTACTTCAACTTCAGCAAGGCTTTTGATTCAGTGCCTCACAGAAGGCTGTAGAAGAAGATGGAGGATCTGGGTGTTGCAGAGGACATAGAAAGATGGGTAGGAAGCTGGTTAAAAGGGAGGCAGCACAGACTTGTGATTAATGGTTTCAAATCAGAAGAGAAGGAAGTCATGAGTGGGTTACCACATGGATCTATCTTGGGTCCTTTCCTCTTCAAAATGTTCATCAGCGACATTGGAGACAGAATCCAGGGCGGGGGGGAGTGCGCTGCTGCTGACACATTGCATGCAGAATGGCATGCTGCTGCCAACAGGTTTCATGCAACACAGCATGCTGTTGCCAATACACTGCACTCAGGATGACACACTGCTGCTGCCATGTTGCACACAGCACGACACGGTGCTGCTGACACATTGCATGCAACACAGCATGCTGCTGCCGAAAGTTTCATGCAACACAGCATGCTGCTGCCAATAAATTGCAGGCAGCATTACAGACTGCTGCGATGCCACCAGGCCCGGACTGTAGTTGCACTTTAACTCCCCCCCAAAAAAACAAAATCTGTGTATTATACACGGTTATAGGTAAGAGAGACCAATACTTGTCATTGGTCAGATGCAAACACATGACCGTGTGTTATTCCAGCACAATGAAACTCATTACTGAGTTTTTAAAAGAAAAATCAGAGGAACCATTTTATAATTGTAATACTTCAGGGTGTGCATAGTTGTCAATTATGGCACTTCTCAGGTCAGTAATGTACTCACCGAAAAATAGAAACAGACAGTGACGGCAGAATAAGACCAATTGTTCCATCCAGTCTGCAAGTAGTGCCTTATAAAATCTTGGGACTTATTGTCCACACAGGGTACTAGACCTCATTATCCACCCCCATGTTCCCATCTCTGCTGCTACCACCCTGAGTAACCACTATACCCTTCACTCTGCCCCAGCCGTGCCTGAAAACATTTATGGTGTTGACGCCCACCACCTTGACTGTGAGGTCATTCCATGGCTCCACTACCCATTCTGTCAAATAAAACTTTATTGCATCCCTCTTGAACTTCCCTTGCGTCAGTTTTCACTAAAGCCCCCATGGCCTTGAACTGTTACTCATGCTAAATAATTCATGGCTGTTCACCTTGTTCATTCCTTTCAGGAACCTGAAGGTCTCTATCATATTATTCCTCTCTCATCTGGTCTCCAGTGAGTACGTGTTCAGTGTCTTGAACTGATCCTCAAAAGATCTGCCCTGCTGGTCTTGAATTATCTTGGTCACCCATCATGGTGCTGTCTCTAGCCTGTCCTTACCTTTCCTGAGGTGAGGACTTCAGAACTGTGCACAATGCTCTGGGTACAGCCTCACCAATGATCTACAAAGAAATAGTGATACCTCTTTTCTTCTGCTGTCTATACTCCTTCTTATGCCCTGCCCCCAGCATTCTGTTTGCCTTACTATAGGAATTGTTGCACTGGCTTGATTGTTTATGGGAGTCACTAATGATTCCTTAGTCCGTTTCCTTAGCCATAGTCTTCAGATTTACGCCTGCGATCTAGGACTCTGTCCTGATGTTCTAGTTCCCCAGCTGCATCATCTTGCACTTTTGGCACTGAATTTCAACTGCCAAACCTCAGACTACCTCTCCAGCCATTGCAGGTCACTCTGCAACTCCCTAATTCCCTTGTGGCTGTTTACCCTCCCACAGAGTTTAGAGTCATCTGTGAAGAGACAAAACTTGCCCCGGATGCCCTCTCCCATGTTGGTGATGAACACATTGAAGAGGACATGACCCAGAACAGATCCCTGCGGCACCCCACCCGTGATCTGCCTTTCTTCCAGTTTGACTCCATTTACCACCACCCTCTGGTGTGTCTCCTTCAACCAGTGTACTACCTATCTACATCCATAGCTGCCCCCAGGCCCTCCACCTTTTCAGCAATCTTCTATGTGACACTGAGTCAAAAGCCTTGCTGAAATTGAAGTAGAGTAAATCCACAGCATGGCCCTTATCTACTACTTTTGTTACCCAAAGATAACCATCAGGTTGGTCTGAGAAGACCTCTCTACCACCAACCCATGCTGTTTAATATCCTGTAGACTGTTGCTCTCTACATAGTCCACGAGGTCCTCTTTGACAAGTGACTCCATCAGTTTACCCACTAAACAGGTAATGCTGACAGGTCTGTAATTCTCAGGTTGCTCCTTGCCACCCCCTCTCCATATAGCGGGACTAAGTGTGTTACTCTCCAGTCTTTTGGGATTGCCCATCTGAACTGAGCTACTGAATAGCCCTACTAGAGGTTCAGCATTCTGCAGCCAATTCCATGAGCACCCCTGAGTACAATCCCATTCAGCCCTGGTTTTACTTACGTTTACGGCTTCAAGCCCCTTCGGTACCCTTTCCTTGGTAAACATTGCCTGCCTCATTTCAGGAATGTTCCTGACAGTCACCTTGATGCCACTTTCAGGCAGGGGCCTGCTGTCTTCCCTTGTGAAGACAGAGCAGAAGTAAGCATTAAGGATGTCTGCTTTTTGTTCATTTTCCTCTTGTACCATCCACCCCTTGTAGCCTAACAATACCCCCTCTGTTCTTCCTTTCTTCCTTAATATATCTGAAGAATTGCTTTCTCCACCCATGGCCCCCTCCTCAATACACAGCTCCGTGTCTGCCTTTGCTTCTCTAGTTTTTACTTGGTACTATCCCCCGGTTTACCTTGTACCTGGTAAAAGCCTTTTTCTTGGCCCTCATGGCTTCTCTGACCCTTTCCAAGAACCATACTGGTATTTTGTACCTGTACCTGTACCTCTATCATTTTGTAACAATTCTTCTGCATGCGGGGGTTCAGTTAATTTATTTTCAGTGGAAGTCAGACTTCCAGGAGTCAGAATCTGGAAGTCATTCCAATTTTTTGGAAGTCAAAATACTTCCAGAATCCCACTTTTTTCGGTCAATATTCTAGGAAGGACAAATATATGGATGTTAATATACAGTAATATATTAGTGGTAAAATACAGATTTTTCAGAAAAATCCATCATTTCAGACTTCCAAGCCTGCAATTCTGGAAGTCATCCAATTTTTAGTTTTACATCTGGAAGTCAATTACTTCCTCTTTTGTTTATTTTGGAAGTTTTTGTCTTATTTTTGGAAGTCAAATACTCCCAAAATGGCGTTAACTGAAGCCCTGCCTGCATGTCTTTGTTGCCTCAAAAATGGTCCCCTTGATTATGCCCCATCTTTCCACCACTGGAATAGCCCAGTAGATATCGGGCAGGTTCTGATCTCCACTGCCAGCACTTCCCCATTCTTCACTCCCCTTGTCAGCTCTCCCCCAAGCTCCCTATCGCTCTCTTTCCCCTTGTCCTGGTGGTCTATAGATAACCCCCACCCATATTTTCTTGCCTGAGGGTGCCATGAGGTGAGACCACGGTGACTCGGTTTCTCCTTTGCGTCCCCTGATGTGTTCATCCTCCACAGTCTCTGTGCCTCCCCTGACATATATGGATACCCCCCCATTGCCTTTCCCCCTCTCTTGTCTAAACATTGTGTAACCTGGGACTGACAAGTCCCAGTCATTATTTTCTGTGGCCCAAATTTCTGTGATGGCTACAAGATCTGCCACCAGTGCCTGGAGCTCATAGATTTCATCAACTGACATTAAAGTACACCCCCTTCCAATAGCTCCTGAGCCCCCTTTGCCATTTTGTGATCATACACCTGCATTCCTTCCCATTCGCTTTACCTTCATATTTTTCCTATTGCTTATAGCCCTGAGAGCATTCTCCCTTTGCCTCTTCCACTACTCCTTTTTGAACCTCAACCTTATTTTTACCCACTTTATTGCTACCAGTCCCCAGTATAGGGGAGCAATAGCTAGGTTTCCCTAGCCTCAGTGCCCCCCTCAGTCAGTTTAACTTTCTAATGTGGACATCAAACTTCTTCTCCAGTGTGCTGGTCCCCTCTCTTGTCAGGTGAAAGGCATCACCTTTGAAGAGCCTCCAGTTCCAGAAGTTCCCCCAGTCCTCCGCAAAGTGGTACTCTTTCTCTGGACATCATCCCTTTAACCCCCCATTTAATTTCTCTATCTCTTTCCACCTAGCTCTATCTTACCCTCCACCTACTTCACACAGGGAGGACCTTGCAAAAGGCCAGGAAGGTCGAGTGTGCCTGCAGTCTGTCCCCTCAGCCTCTGAAAGTTCTGCTTCACTTGTTCCACAGGCTGATTTGTCAGATCATTGGTACCCAAGTGTACCAACCCCCAGCCCCCTTGCTATTCTCTCTATACTTTCTATGTCCCAGATGGCTGATGTCCCAGGAAGGCACCTGACCATCCCCACCCTCCGCCCCCCACCCACCACCCTCTATACTCCACTGATCATAGAATTCCCCAACCACTGACTATCCTATAGCTGCCTTCCTCTTTCTGTCACCCCTGGGTGCCACCAGGTCATCACTCCCATTTGCCCTGACTGATTCAGAGTCCCCCCAACCCCTGGTAGAGTCGGGTACCTGAGCTCACCAGGGGTGCAAAGCAATTTGTCATCTGGATGGTGTGGGGTTAGTTGACCTCTTTGTGGCTGCCCCTGCCACCCTTTCCCCTACACTGCCTCACCACTCTCCTCCCTCCTGGACCAGTGGGCCTCTGGTGGGGGGGGGAGTATGAGCTCCAGCTCACCCAGTGGTGTAGCAGAGACACCTCTTTCCTCACTACTACCAGCTGTGCATGAAGCTCTGCAAGGTTCTTGCAGAAGGGGCGGCGACCCCTCCTCCAGAGCATAACCATGGTGAAGGGCACCTCACAGTCCCTGCAAATGACTTGCTCCCTGCTAAACCTTATCCCTATACTGATCCTTACGATAACCCTTACACGTCTGATACTAACCAGTTTTACCCTACCTCTCTAGTATCCTTATGCTAAAATTACGCTGGCCTACCCTACTTGTGGGAGGTTTATGAAATGTAATGGCATGTTGGCATGTGCCGGGTTATTTTTGGCCACCCTTCCAGCACCTTAGGAGTTGGTTCCTGTGGAAGAAGCCAGTAGGGTGCATACACCAGGTGCAGGAGGGGGGGATGCCACAGACCACAGGGATATATTCATGGGGCATGGGGGCCATCATGTTTCTCAAAGACAACATTCTTTCCATCAATAAAATCAAAGTGAATCACATTTCACAAATATTACACCAACAAGCTGCAGTGGGGTGGGGGTTATAACAAAAGGTATTTCCTGTAATACCAGGGACACTGGACAGGAAGGGGGGTACAACAGGATAACAGGGAAGTGGGTTTCAAGGGACATCAGCAGGAGGGTTGACAACAGATGATAGGAATGGCATGGATGGCAAAATTGGCTAAGGCTGAGGCTGAAAGTACTACAGCAGTCATTAGCAAGCAAAGCAGGAAAGCAAAGCAAACTTTATTTGTTAAATGCTATTCCACAAGTGATCATAGCATTGTACATAACACTTTAAAAACAATATAATCTATAAAACAGTTCAATTCAAATGCAAGTTATAAGCGGACAACTTCAAAATCAAATAAATTCCAGGCTAAATAAATAAGTTTTTAAGGCAGATTTGAAGGCCTCGACAGTCGAGCACTCTTGAATCCGGCAAGGTAGAGAGTTCCATAGGGTCAGTGCAGCAAATGCAAATGATCTCGCTCCAGAAGTTTTTAGACAAACCCTAGGAACCTCCAGCAATCTCGCATCATCAGAACAGAGAGGACAAAGAGGGTGGTAAGGGCAAAGGAAATCTTGCAAATACCATGATCCTTGTCCGTGTAGGGCCTTATAGGTCAATAACCCGACCTTGAAGGTGATCCTCCACCTAACCAGCAGCCAGTGCAGCCCACGGAGCACAGGTGTGATATGGCAAGATCTTGGTAAGCCTGTCAACAACCTGGCAGCTGCATTCTGCAGCAAATGCAGGCAGCGAAGTTCCACCCCCAGCAGCCCTAGGTATAAGGCATTGAAGTAATCAAGGTGGGTGGTTACAAAGCAGTGGACCAACGTTGGGAGATCATCAGGTGGGACCAGGTGCTTTATCTGTGTGATATTCTTCAGATGGTAAAAAGAGGCCTAGACAACGGCCAACACCTGATACTTTAGTGTCAGCCCATCACCAAGCATAACGCCCAGATTTCACACCTGATCAGAGGTCATCAGCTGGCTGCTTACCAGCCTTAGCCCAGATAGCTGCCCAGCTGACATCCCCTCTGCCCGATGACCTGGGTCTACAACCAACACCTCAGTCTTATCCAGATTCAACCTCAACCAGTTGGCGCTCATCCAGTCCTGAATCTCAACAAGGCAGTTGTTAAAGACCGAGACAGCATCACTCTGTTCGGGCACAAAGGACATGTAAAGCTGAGTATCATCTGCATAGCAGTGAAAACTCAGCCCGTAAAGCCTTATAATGTCTCCTAACAGCAGCATGTACACTGTGAACAACATGGGCTAAAGCACAGAGTCCTACGGCACCTCACGTGATGGGGGAGAGGGGCTGAGGAAAAAATCCCTGACTCCACTCTCTGAGTCCCGCCCATGAGGAAAGAATGAAACCATCTGAGGACTGTCCTGGACAGCCCACAAACCAGCCACAGGCATTCCAACAACACACCATGGTCCACGTTGTCAAATGCCGCAGTGAGATCAAGGAGAACCAAGACTGACCAGCTTCTCCAATCTCTCGCTATTAGGAGGTCATTAAGTACCCAAACCAGTACTTTCTCGGTACTATGCCTCTTCCTGAAACTGGACTGGAGAGGATCATAGCTATCATAGTTGGTAAGATGATCGTCCAGTTGCAACACGACTGCCTTCTCAATAACCTTGCCCACAAAAGGCAGGTTAGAGACAGGCCTGTAGTTAGCAAGACAGGATCGAGAGAAGATTTCTTCAGAAGGGGGCACACCACCGCCTCCTTCAGGGTGTCTGGGAACACCCCAGTCTCCAATGAGCACCTACCTATCTCAGCTAGGACTGGTCCAATGACCTCCACACACCCCACCAGGAGGCGTGTTGGACCAGGGTCCAAACTGTAGGAAGTTGATCGCAAACTCTGGACAATCTTCACAACATTCGTGATCACCAACTTGTCAAAGTCAGTCCAGACAAACTGGGTGCCTGTAACCTCACACTGATCACTGCGCTGCCCAATTGAGTGAGCTGCACAGATCTCTGATCTGATGGTGGCAACCTTATCTGCAAAAAATTGAGCAAACTCCCCATACTTATTTTGTGGAAAGGCTCCCCAATTCTGGAAACAGGCTGGATTGCACAGTCTGTCCGCAGTATGGAAGAGCTGAGCTGGTCAATTTCTCACAGCAGCAGTCTGCCAGGACAGGAACTCTGCCTTCTTATGGGAGACAGCTGATTGATAGTTCTTGTAATGGGACATCAACCTGAGCTTGCCAACAGCCAGACTGGACTTCCGCCAGCATTGCTCCAACCTTCTCACCACTCTCCTCAACTCCCTCAAAGTCCCATCAAACCAAGGAGACCGAGGGCAAAGGGTGAGGGGCGAACACTGACAGGAGGTATGGAATCTAGGGCATCCATCACCGCCTTGTTATAGGCCAGTAGCAGTACCCCAGGATCTGAGCTTTCCATCGAATTGTCCGATAGGTCCAGCACCACCATAAGACCATCAGTGGTTACACCCCGCAAAGGGCAGTACTGGACCTTCTCCACATTGGCAGGTCTATTGGGGGGCCACAAAACTGAACCCTACAGTGTTATGATCCGACCATCCGACGGCTTCCACCACCACGTCGGAGACCTCCATCACCGGTAGGAATACTAGATCCAATGAGTGACCTTGCCGGTGAGTCGCAGAGGTCACCACCTGTGTAAAGCCCAACAAAATCATCAGTTGGAGGAAGTCTTGGCCAAAATGTGAGAGTTCATCGGTGACCCAGGCATTGAAGTCCCCCAGCACCAACCACCTGGGGGACTCCAGCACCATGTTGACAATGAAGTCTGCGACTTCCTGCAGGAAATCCTTCTTGCCCCAGGTGGACGGTAGATGAGAAGTATCCTGCAGCCCACAACTGCGCCCATGATATACTCAAAGGATCTAGTGACCCCAACTGGCACATCTACAAGGCTCAGTTCTGTCTTAAAACAAATGGCTACACCCCCGCCCCTACAATCCAACCTTGAGTGGTGTATCACTGAGTACCCGGCCAGACTACAATATGGGACCCGCATTCCTGTCCAGCCAGGTCTCGGTGATGCACGCCAGGTCAGATGTTACAACAAGATCAGCAATTACTGTTGTCTTGTTCTTAATCGACCTGGCGTTACATAACACTGCCAGAGCAGGACGAGCAGTCGAGGTCGACCACGCTATCAGCCCACAAAAAGTGGAGCCCTTGAGTATGGGCACCAGGAAGGGAGGACCCCTCTCCTGGACCTATTTTGTCCCAGGGTGTCTCCTTGACCTCCCAACCCCAGTCCATCCACCCTGCTCCCCCCACCTCAAGGCCCAAACCCCCTGCCCCTCCTATGTCCCCTCGCTATTCCCAAGGTGCAGCAATGCTTATAACCTCCACTGGCAACAGGGGACAATTGAATGGGCATAGAGCCCTAAGCTTGGCAGAGCAGTAGTACCCGACCGACGAAGCCCTCTGCCAACACATCCTGCTGCCTAACAAACCACCCTACAACAGCAGACCCCAAAATATTACACTCACACCCAACCACACTTCCACTCCTACACATCCACTCACACAATTTTAAATACCCCACAGACAAAATCCCACCCCCACCATATTATTTAAAATAAACCCAAATAATAAAAAACAAATACAAACAATAAAACAAAAAAAACAATTGCACGCTGAAATTGAGTTCAGAAAGTCACTATTTGACCACAGTTCACCATTCCGAAAAAGTCTCACTGCCAAATGTGATCACCATGAGGTGAATTTAGTCTTATACCCTCTGTAAAAAGGAGCACACCAAAACTTCAAAATGGACTTAAGTGGTAGGAGGGAGAGCTCTCACCATTACCCTCCTCAATGACGGTCTTTTATCTGTAGCACTCTCACTGCCACGGTTTAACAGTTAGGTGATGGTCAAATGGGGTGCAAGCACCTCAGAAGGGGTTGACAGCACACAGACAGTGCAATGCACATTGGCTGTAATGAGGATGCAAATGAGTGGGAAAGTACCTCTCAGCACATTGCACTTTAATTGGGGTCATTTACCTTTTTTTTCTCTAATATACAGTAGCACTATAGCTGTGCTGTGCAGCCTTTTGTTAGGTGGTTCAGCAAGAGGCCGCAACACACTACACTGTGGAGGGGCAGGCCCAACACAAACAGACCCTTCTCGCGGACAACCAACACCCTCAGCAGGCCCAACAGCAACAACCACAACAGCAATGGGGTCGTAACCGGAACTATCACAAAAATAAGAAACACCATAAGAATCATAAGGGTAAACAACAACAAAGACCAGGCCCTTCCTATAGGAAGATGGCAGAAGAAAATTGGAAGTTCAGAGAACTCCTGGGGCAAGTGCACGCTGTAGCGGATGCTGTTCCTGCTCAGTCCCTTGCAGCCATACAACCGGAAACCCAGGCCCCAGTGGACCATGACGATACCGGAAGTACAGGCCCTCAGGCCCACGTAGGTCTGAACCCAGAAGCACCTCCCTATATAGCATCAGTGCAGCATGGTGAAGTGATTCAAAGGAGCCAGGCCCAACCCCACCATGCTTCCTCCAGTACAGATTGACAATTACAGGCCCCAGTCCGAATTGTACTGCATATATAGCATAAGGACTTCTATTGTGTATACCTCTTGTATTATATATTTTTTCTTTGTTGTTCTACATTTTATATCTCCTGTCTATGTAATTGCGAACTGTACGTGTATGTGCCTCAGGACCTCCTTGTGAATGAGCTTGCTCAACAGAGTCTTTCCTGCAATAAACTTGAAACTTGAAGCTGGTCTTGGATACAAATGGAAGGGCCTGCACTGAGGCTGAGGTCGGGGGCCACCTACTTACAGTGTTATTGGATACAGGCGCAGCTCTGTCTGTATTACATGATGACCATCCAGATACATCTCCTTGGTCCACTGGACAGAGGACCAACATGTCAGGAGTTGATAGTATTAGGTTACCTGCATACCGCTCTCTACCACTACCTGTAGAGTTGGGACACCTGAAGGCCTCACACACCTTCCAACCGATGGTATTGCATGATCACCCTACCATCATTGGAATTGATTTCCTTGCACCACATGGCTGTGTGGTGGATCTAGCCAGCATGTTATTGATACAAATTCAGGGCCAATATCATACTATTTTGATCCCTGATTCACACGTTACGGCAACAATACTGTATCTGCCAACAATAAAAAGTATGATGTCATAGATCTGTTCAAGAACCATGAGCTTTGTCCAAAGCTCCTTCCCATTTTGAAAAGGCATTTGGAAGCAATTGCTTCCAACAAACATGACTGTGGCAGAATGTACACTGTCACTGAAGTGCCAGGTCTGGCACATGAGAGGCAAAGGCAATATCCCTTTCCATCTGAGGCCTTGCCTTCTCTTAGGGAAACAATAAAATCACTCCTCAATCAAGGGGTAATCAGAACATGTGTTTCTACTGGCAACTCCCCAGTGTGGCCTGTGAAAAAACCCACAGGTGCCTGGAGACTTACTATTGACTACAGGAAACTGAACCAGGTCACCCCCAGTTGTGCTCCAACTGTGGCTTCCACACCCGATGTGCTACGCCTCTTGACCCCTGACCTGAAATGGTTCAGTGCCCTGGATATTTCCAATGGTTTCTGGTCCCTGCCATTGGCTCCCAAAAGTCAATATAAGTTTGCCTTCACCTTTGTAGGTAGACAGTACACATGGACCTGCTTGCCACAGGGATTCCACAACAGTCCGTCCCTGTTCCATCTCCACATGATGGACGCCCTTGAGGGTTTCTCTACTCTCCAGTGTCTCTTGCAGTATGTAGATGAACTGTTGTTGGCAACAGCCACACAGAAACAACACTTGGATCTCTTGGAAGAACTATTGACTCTCATCCAGAGAGCAGGCCTCAAATGCAATCCAGCAAAAGCACAACTATGTCAGAAAGAAGTACTCTTTCTGGGTCTGAAAAGAACTGACCAAGGCTGTAGCCCTACCTGGAAGAAGATACAAGGACTACAAGACTTGAAGTTGCCTACCAGCGTGGCAACTCTTAGAAGGTTTCTTGGTATGGTGAACTATTCTAGAGATTCTTACAGAGAGGAACAGAGTGCAGGAATACACTATTTTTGAGTGAAAAAGATGTTCCAGGACTAGAGGGCATGGGATAAAGTTGGAGGGAGGACGATTCAGAGGAAACGTGAGGAAGAATTTCTTCACAGAACGGGTGGTGGACAAATGGAACACCCTGCCAGAGGAAGTGGTGGGGGCTGAAACAATCACAGGATTTAAGAATGCATGGGATAGACATAAAGGAATTCTGGAGGTCAGGGGTAAGGGGCAGCAGACTTCTAGGAAAACATAAACTGAACTTACAAGCTCAAATGGGCAGAGTGGGTGGGCCATAGGCCCTTATCTGCCGACACTGTCTATGTATCTATGTATCTATTTCATCTGTGATTTTGCTCAGATGGCTGCTTCTCTGTATGAGTTACTGAAAAAGGACATTCCCTGGACTTGGGGCCCCATACACACCCAGGCTGTGACATCACTGAAGCAGGCTTTGGCCTCGGCTTCAGCTCTGGTTAACCCCAACCCAGCACTACCATTCCATCTGGAGTGTGCCATCTCTGACATTTCCATGTCAGCAGTGCTGGCCCAGAAGGTTCATGGTACTCTGAGACCCATTGCCTATGCATCACAGCTCTTGACCCCAGTCAAACAGAAGTACAACCTCTGTGAGAGGAACCTTCTGGCCACCTACTGGACTGTCAAGAACTTTCTGTATATCATTGGGTACTCTCAACTGATTATTAATACTAACCACACCCCAACTACCTTTCTGCTATCAGACAGGCTGAAGGATGGGTCAGACTCCAACACCAAACTGACACACTGGTCACTCCTTCTCCAGGATAGAGACATACAGGTACACGCAACCAAAATTCCATCCATGCTGGCACATGGACTCCTTTTCCAAGGAGAACCCCATGACTGTACACTGCAACCACCTGATCTTCCAGATCCAGGTCCTTTCCTCCCTGCCACGCCACAAATACTTGAGAACACCTCTTTGTGCCATATTTTCACAGATGGTTCAGCTTCCTACTATCAGGGAGAACAGATTACAGGGATGGGTATCTTAGTGATTTACCACTATGGTAACACTGTCAACATCTTTAAGCATTGCAGTGTGGCATCATCACAGTATGCAGAGATGGCAGCGGTGGCCTGTGCCCTCAAGTTCCTCCAGCATGGAACCGAGGATACTATCATCTTTACAGACTCTAACTGGGTTTGTTGTTCTCTTACAGTATTCCTTCCTCTCTGGTAGAAGAACTCCTTCCTCTCCTCTGATGGCAGTCCAGTGAAACATAAAGAACTGGTAATATACATACACTCACTGGCACAAAGATTTGCACACAAACTCTATGTACACAAAGTTAAAGCTCACTCCTTGCATGATCCCCATCATGCCTTCAATGACACTGCAGATACCCTTGCCAAGGAAAGGGCCCGTGGGGGGGATGCCTGGCTGATGGACCATCCAGAGTCCAATGTGGCTGTACACATTGCAGCAGTCAGGAAGAAACCTGAACCCTTTTCCCACTTGGACCTCTCAGCAGCCCAACATCTTGACACTGAACTCAAAGAAGTGTTCAGATTCCTTGACAAGGGTACCGAAGAGAAACTTCCCACACACAATCCCTACTGGAGGCATGAAGGTAAGCTACATTTGTCCTCAAATGACAAGCTCATCTGCTTCCAACCAGATGATTCCACCACCAAGTTGTGGGTGGTCCCCAGACATCTGAGGTCTGAATTCTTGCACCAAGTGCATGATACCCCCATTGGTGTACACCAGGGAGTTGAAAACACCCTCCAGAGACTCAAGACCACCGTCTGGTGGCCTAGTGTCACCAAGAATGTTAAATAGTACATAGACAACTGCCTTGTTTGTGCGCAAAACAATCCCATCCCCACCAAACGAAATGCCAAACTCCCACCACAAAGACACTCTGGCCCCTGGCATGCCATACAGATTGATTTTATTGGTTCCTTGACCAATACTAGCAGAAACAACAAGTACGCTCTTGTGGTAACTGATCTTTTCTCTAAGTGGGTCAAAACTTTCCCCACTAAGACATGCACTGCTAAAACCACTGCCAAAATCCTGGTAGAACAAATGTTCTCCAGGTGGGGCCTACCTCTTAAGGTAGACTCTGACAAAGGAACCAGTTTTACAGGTGAGTTGATGAAAGAATCCCTTGAACTCCTTGGAGTTCAGCAGATGTTCCACATACCTTACCACCCTCAATCTTCAGGTAGAGTAAAAAGAGCCAACAGACGGATTAAGCAAATGCTTTTCAAATTCATTGAGGACAATCCCAAAACTTGGGATTCCCTGTTGCCATTACTCCTTATGGTAATCAGAGGCACACCCTCAGCCACCACCCAGTTGACACCCTTTGAGGTGATGACTGGAAGACAGATGAGATTACCTGAACACCTGTTGTTTGACCTGCACAGCCCCACTATGGACCGAGTGTCTGTAGACCAATATGTGGAAAACTCAGAAAAGACCTCATACACACACGCTTGTATGCTGCCAATTGTATGGGCAAGGGCCCGTAATAGTCCAAGATACAGTTTGACAAGCACACACAAGAAGTGGATTAGCAGGTTGGAGATCAGGTCATGGTCCTCCGATTTGCACATCCCACACACTACTTCTCCAATAAATGGGAAGGCCCCTACCCCATTGTTAACAAGCTCAGTCCGGCAGTCTATCAAGTTAGACTCCTACACAACAATGAACTAACTGACAAATAGTTATATGCAAACCAACTGAAACTGTATGAAGGAGCATAATCACTTTTCCTCACCTCATTGGGTGGAATAGTACTAACCTGCTAATGTTTGATTTTCCTTTTCAGATATACTGACAAGATGGCTATCTTTTTCCATTTTCTCCTCATCTCAGGAGTTATCCCCTGCATCCAAGGCACGGTACCAAACCTTCTACCACATCTTGATCCTGCACCATCTGCCCCAGAGGGAGTATCCATCAAAATACCCGATAGTTTGATTGCCGTCCAGGAAGGTTCTGATGCTTACCTCACTGCCTTGGTTGTTGCTCCCGATAAATCTACCCTGCAAATTGAGTGGCAAACCACATCGCAAGGACAAATTCTCCCTGTGGTCAAACTCTCCAAGGGAACTTTCCAGGGTTGGCCTAATGCTAAATTGTCCCCAAATCGTTCTCTGTCCTTGCTACAAACTGCTCTTAGACATTCTGGTTTATACAATGTTACTGCTTTGATCTATCCCTCATATTGTAATTCTTTGTCTAAGGACTCTGCTTGAAAATTTTGTGCTGTACACAACATGGCCTCTGCTGCCATGTTCCTTTCTGTGTTACCACCCACTGACAAACAGCTTTTGGAATGTCCAAAGCACACCCCTGGTCCCCGCAATGGTCTAACTGCCACTGCTTTACCTGGTACACTGATTAACAATTTGCAATTTATGCATATACCTGTTTTGTTCAATTTAACTTACTGGAATATGAAATAATTTGGTATGTGTCACAATACTAACACTTCAGCATTTTACAGTACTTCATTGCTTGATAGTTTAGCAGCATTTCAGATTCGTACTCAAGACCCTATTGCCGGGATACATACCACCGAGCATAGAGGCAACTTCAGGAGAAAGCCCAATCCTGATGATCAAAGTCACAAATGTAATACACGTGAACATGACAGTTCTGATGTCACTGGTGCAACAGGCACTGCCACAGGTCTTTTTGGTACAGCTATGTCTATCTGGAACAAAGCAGACATTGCTGCTATCAAGTCTCATTCAGCTAAATTCCAAACTGGTTTGGTAAACGATATAATACCCTCATTATTGCATGGTGTGGATGGCCTTAGACAGAAAGAAAGATACACTGTTTACAATATGCACGACATCGCTAAGGCATTTACAGACTCCAAAGAAAAGATTAACACACTCATTGCACAGAATAACAAAGAAGCAGATAAACAATACATTGCCCATGAGATTTTATGCTCAGCCTTCGGCTCATATATTATCACTACCATCAATAATCTCTTCCGTGATCTAGAATCTGGAAGAATCCATGATATCATACATGACAGACGTATTTCTAAATGGTATTGTCCATGGTGTACAACCCCTGGCTGTATTGCTATGTGTATGCAACAATCTCTAACTCTTCCACTTTCTACAGCTAGAAATTTGGGTTTTGTGACCAGACACCCTAACACTGGTCCATGTTTTACTTCTAAGAAATGTTCTATCAGAGATACGTTTGTTTCTTTTACTGTCTCTTTACCACGTTTTGATCCCACTACAGCTTTATTCGACAAGTTCACTTCCATACACTCCATAGGGCATCTTGATGACATCTACAGAGAATGCCTGGACTTGCCTCCTCTATTGGTCTTCCATCCTTTCCTGGATGCCTGGGTTGCTCTGCACACAGACTGCTGTGCGAAGAAGCAATATATATACTTGTGTTGATGTGATGTATTTGATGTTATTAAACCTGTATGTGGTTATTCTCCTGACAGTATTGATTGGTCCTTTTCCATGGACGATGACATCAGCATGAATGACACAGACTTTTTGGACTCAACATTCACTCCAGATAAACTTTACCAGTCTTATCGAGAAGAGGTTCATCGCCAATCAACACAGATTTCCAAGACGACCTACACCTGCCCGGTACAGTTGCAAAAATGGAGACTCCCCACTGTTAAAATGCAGTATAATTCTGATGGGGAGTACTGCGTAGTGACAAATTGTAAAACTTATACCTACGGAACTGAGATGTGTTATTGATTCTCCCAAGTTCTGCTTTGTTCCCCACCAGAAGTCTGTCATTGGACATACCGTTATTACCCCCGTCCCCCTTATGGATGTAGACATCATTGATGGCGACCCCTATTATCTGCTCACACTTTCTGAATATTTACCATATTTTAATGTACACATACAGTAGATCCACTGTCGCTTACACTGACATCATTTTTAGAAAGAAAAGATACTCACCTCATTCACATCAGCAATAATATTACCAAAGCTGATCAAGCTCTTCTTGCACTTATTAATGATGGTGATATGAATGATGCATTAACTAACACTTGGTTAGAGATTACTTTTAAAGGTTTTGTTATTATACAAGCATTTTTGATATTTTTCTTGGTTATAATGCTATGCTGCCTACGGCGCACACTTCACCAACACTGTGAGCAGCTGGAGTTCCTTTACAAAGCTCATGTGTCGGGTTTGTAAATGACCCCTGCTCTCTTACCTTTCCCTAGTTTTGCCTGTGTTGCCTTAGAGGCAACAAGGGGGGGAATGTTACACGAGGTCCCTGCACCCTTATTGGTACCCCCAGAGGTACACTGTAGACAGCTAATATGTAGGCATATGTTATTTATTTTCTTATTTTATTTTCTTAGTTGTTTAACCAGGAGTAGCACACTAAGCTGAAAGCTTTTTTACAGGTGTGACCTGGGAGCACAGGGAAGTTAAGTGACTTGCTCAGGGTCACACAGTATGCAAGTGGAAGCTGTGGGATTCAAACCCAGGTCTGGTCTGCTGGATGTCACCAGATTTACAGCTCAGAGCCTTAAACCACTGCACTATACTGCCTCCTTAAATATACTATATAACTTATACTAACATATAAAGCTAAGGGCATCTACCGTATAGGAGTAGATGTCAGGATGTGTATGCATATTATTGTCATACACTTTGCTTTCTAATACATATATATTTTATATGTATTTTTCATTTACAAGATGTTTGGACATCTGTGTCCTTGTAATGATTATGATATATAAGTCGGCATTGCCACCTTTTGGTGATTTGTACTACTACACTGATTCATGTAAGAACTGTAATCTTTTGTTTCACAAAGTGATGACTACTACAAAATTGTATAATGTTATCTTGGACAGTGGAGCCACCTCTAATTTAGCCAATAGGGCTCATCTCTGTAACTAGAAATATTTCTATCTTACAGTAACCATAGTAATTATCATAGGTATATAATGTGAGACACTGAGTCTTATACCTCGGAGACCCAAAGAGACATGAAGGAATCTTGAGGTATAAGGAATGCTTAGCATTGGCTCCTGGTTTGTATTGGTAAGAGCTGCTTAGGGCATCTGTGATTTATCCCTTTGGTAGTATTAAACAAGTTTATTACTCTTATGCAACGTGTCTGTGATTTCTTGCATTCCCAATATTGCCAAGAACCTGATAGTGAGGTTTAGACCTCCTGACACCACCCAAAGTAAAGTGCAGCCAGGATGGTTATGCACAATGGCCAACGAAGAGTGGGGTATGGAGCTCTGTTGAGGATACAGGTAGCCGGGGCCTGCGTTGTCAGGGCTAGGGCATTAGGGGATGCTTTAGCAAGCCCAGCCAATAGAAGTAGGAGCCCTTAGAAGGCCCAAAAGGTGTGTTTTTCCCAGGTCACCAGGGCTGGGAGTGCTGTGGCAGGGCCCACTCAGGAGAGGAACCGGTGGCAGGGGTTCCTCTTGTACCCAGTGTGGCAGGACAGCCTGGTGGGGTCAAGGGAGCCGGAGAGCATTTCACCAGTTTAAGGGATCTGTTTGGAGGGACAGGTCCTGGGGCACTGGTCCAGCTAAAGGCCGGGTGGGCTGTTGACCCACAGAAGTGGTAGGACTTGGAGGGTGGTCCCTGTGCTGGTGCCTAACACAAGCCCAGGAACTGTTGTGAGGGATAAGAGCCTGGCAGAAACTCCCTGTAGGAAAGAAGGGAACAACAGAACACCCCACAGTACATTGGGGGCCATGGAGGGCTGAGGCAGAGAAAAGTGACCAGCGAGAGAGGGATCGAGCAGCAAATGGGAGCTCATCGGAGCTCTGGGACCGGGACTGAACTTTTAAATTGTTATTTTCAGTGCCAAAAACACTGCAGGCTTGCTGCCCTATTTAACGAGTGGCCTGCAGCAGTGCCGGAGAGCGAGAGAGGGATCGAGCAGTGAGAGGGAGCTCATAGGAGCTCTGGGACTGGGACTAAACTTTTAAATTGTTATTTTTGGTGCCAAAACACTGCAGGCTTGCTGCCCTATTTAACGGGTGGCCTGCAGCAGTGCCGGACAGCGAAAGAGGGATCAAGCAATGAGAGGAAGCTTATCAGAGATCGGAGATCTGGGACTGGGTCTAAACTTTTAAATTGTTATATTTGGTGCCAAAACACTGCAGGCTTGCTGCCCTATTTAACGGGAAGCCTGCAGCAGTGACGGAGAGTGAGAGAGGGACCGAGCAGTGGGACTGAACATATGGGACTGAACATGTTTTTCTCTCTCCCACCCACCCCACACTGCCACCCTTTTAAATAGCCTTTATGGGCTGGTAAGGGGAAGGGTTCTCTGGAGGTGGACAAATCAGGACTTCTACTTTAATAAGACTGTATCATTCTGGGACGAGTAAGGAAAATCATTGAAATGCAAGTGGGGCTGTGATATTACAGGCAGCAGGGGGGTGAAACAGAGCTAAGATATACTATATGATTATACTGTTTATTCTGTATCTTCAGTTAGAGTTTAAGTGTCTATTTAGAGCTTGTTTACCCAGTCTCATCAGTTAGAGTTTAAGTGTCTATTTGGAGCAGGTGTTGTTTGTTGGATGGGAATATTACTGATTTAGTACACCCCAGTATGGCCACCTGGAGGGGAAGGGAGGATTAGTATTCCAGGGGGAAGGGACTGGGAAAAGGGGAATGTGCCCATTATGAATAGAGAGGGACAAACAGGGTGGCCTGTTTCCACCACGGCAGGCATCTTCGGAAGGGTTGTAGGCTGCACAGGTTGTGGGGTGGCAATAATTCTCAATTGGGCCTGGAGAGATGGAGGCTGCCCACTCTGTAGACAGCTATCTCAGATCAGGAGTGAAGTATATTGGTTAAGGAGTAAGCTGGAGGATTTGGGGGGAGTGACCAAGGATAAAGGGAGTGGGTATGGGTGGCAGACGGGTGGGGTAGAGGGGAGGCTTGGTCAGTGTTCAGAAATTAGAGGAGGTCATGTTACAGCAAGTAGGACAGGGGATAGTAAGGATAGAGGACCCTTAGACAGGGATGCTGTCACGAAAGGGAAAACTTATGGGGTAAACGTTCCGAATATAAGGAGAGTGGAGGGAGAAGTGTCAGGAGGGTCTGTTGCGGGGAAGCCTAGAAGAGCAGACTGTTGAAAGGGAGCTCCTAAGGAGGACAGGGCAAGAGGGGAGATAGAAGGCAGCTTAGAGGGGAAGTTGGGGGAAACTCAGGTCACTTGAAGGAGGCTGGCATAGAGTGTTACAAAAATTTTCAGCTACTAAGCAACCTAGAGGGGGAGGAATGGGTAGGTGGTAATGAGGAAACTGATACAGAGGACGGGGGGGGGTCAGAGACCCATAGGGCCTCACAGGTCGGCAATGGAAAGGATAGAAATAGTCCCGGGGGAGAAGGGGAAACTTAAATGTTAAGCAGATGAGGGAGATGCAACACACTGCAGACAGGAGGGAGGAGAGCATGGCTGGAGAGAAACTGGAAGACAAGGAGGTGGGGGAGGGAACCCCATTTCAGGATGGGGGTCTGTACCAAGGATGGGGCCCTATGGGGTCTCTCATAATAAGGCAGAAAGGATCCCATGGAATTGAGATCACAGATAATGGGGGGAGGGGGGTTGAGAGCGCATAGTGGAGGTAACCTTAAGGATGATGGCAGAGTTAAGGTTCTGTTATTGGGAGACTCAATGATTAGGGGTATCCATTGGGAGGGATGGGGGGGTGCCATAGCTAGGTGAAGGTAGTGAGTATCTCTGGGCTGATTGTTCACAGAGCAAAGTTCATGATGTACGAACTGGTTAGGGATTGTGGCAGGAAACCGGATTTCCTGGTGAATTTGGGGACTAATGATATAGATGGAAATAGCATTTTGGAAATCCAAGCAAGGTTCCGAGAACTTGCCAGAGTCTGTCAGGATAATGGATGCAACATTTCTGTTTTGGAAATATTGCCGGTACCTAGGGCCTCAGTGGAGAACAAAAAGAAGATCACAGAGGTTAATGACTGGCTCAGGAAGTGGGATGAAGAAAGTGGGTCGAGAGTGTTAGGGAAATGGGAGGGAATTTAGGGGGGGAGGTGGGGGTGGCAGTGGGATGACAAATGAGAGGGGGGATAGGGCAGCTGCAAACTAGGGGTGCTAGCTGCACACTCGAGCAGACTTAGATAGACCAGGTGGTCTGTTTCTGCTGGAACATTCGTATGTTCGTATAATTTGGAAGGATAAGGGACTATATGCCAAGGACAGGCTTCATCTTACCCCATTAGGGAAGGAAGTCCTTAAACAGGGGGTGGCAGACTAAATTCATGAAAGGTAGGGTTTAAACTTGTGGGGGATAAGGAGGGGCTGGCTGAAGCCCTCTCCTCTAGATGAGGGAAGCCTTCAAACCCAAGGGGGAACAGACTGGGGAGATGTTTCAGGAGGAGCTGAGGGAAGTTGGAAGCATAAGGAACCCTGGGGTTCAACAAAGGGATCAGGGATAAGGGGTGGGGGTGGTGTTAGTAAATGCCAGGAGCTTGGGAAACAAGTTGCCAGAGTTCCAGGCCATGCTGTTTGGGGGGGGTGGATATGGTGGTGGTCAAGGAAATGTGGGCCAACAAGAACCATGATTGGGACCTATGTTCCCCCTAAGGTGTGCGCATGTGCGCCAAGACAGCAGTTAGAAATAACCCACGACACAGCTTCTTAGTAGTAGCACAAAGCAGCTGACAGGGATCCTCATGTTCATGAAGTAGTGACAACAATCATCACTCAGATTTAAGACTCAGACAGCAGGACATGAAAATGAATGGGAAAGAAACATTGTATGCCCACCCCCGAGGCCACAACCCATTAACTTGAACAAGCCAGCAGTTAACAAGCCAGACATCTCGCTCTCGCTTCAGTTATTGAACAAAGGAACTGATCTGCAAAATTCCAACCAATCAGCTTTCCAGTAACAGCAATGTTTTTGGCTTGACACTTCTTTTCAGTAAGACAGTACTTGATAATGAACAGTATTCCCCTTCTGTTCACAGAAATGGCATGTTTTATTTGTTTGGTAGACGCCCAAAAAGCAGTGAGAGATTCTGACATAGGCTGTATATTATATTATTTCAGTTTTAAAGCTGCACAACTTTAGTGTAATCTGCCTCCTCCTCACAGTGTCTCACATATAAAATGTGTTTATAATAGATTTAAAGCCTCACTGTTGAAAGCGTGTTCATTTTTTTTCAGTACAAAAAATTGGAAAACTATAGTTTTTGTTTATGATAAAAGCATCAAAGCAACCTACTGTCTGTTTCTGTGTCATTTTTTTTATGTATTTTTTGGGGCCGGATGGGTATAACCTTCTCAATTAGCAGGTTGAGACATTGATTGTACATATATCTAGAGAGATGAGATTGAGCTTCTCTTTAAAACGGGGTCTCACATTATGTACACATTTGAGATTCAATGAATCAGTGCTTGTAAAAGGTTGCCCATGTTGGATATATGGGGATAGTAATTCTAAAGTGGACAGCAAGAAATGGCAGCACAAAAAATTTCCTTTTCATTTAATTTCATAAATTCAGATTGCGCTTAGTATGGATCAGGAGCAGAAGAGAAATAGTCTCCTAAATGTATCTCCTCTCTCATATCACATTGACTCACTCACTACATAGCAAAAATACATTTTAAAACCCCCACTGAGCTTGACAATACCCAACATAGTTATTGTAAACCATACCTAGGGTAAATGACATCACATACAATTATGCAGGCATCCATCAAAGATCCCATTGCTAAGTACCACTTTAAGAAGCTGTACAACCCTGAATACCACATTGCCATAACAGTATTAAATGATGTACTTTTGGAGTTGGCAGAGTTGTCTAAGATGTTTCAGAAAAGTGGTCTAACAACAGTTAAAGCTGTACAGATTGCTAGGGCAAAAATTAAAAAGATCAGAAGCCAGTACCTGGGTGAAACTGTCTACTGGAGCCAACCAGTAAAACTGCTTTTGGCTAATTGCACAATTGAAGTAAGCACAACAGCAATTTTGCAATTCATTAACCTGTTATGACCATCTGGACAGCCGATTTCCTGCAGGTGAACTTTCTGACTGATCTGTTTTGATTTTGCAGCAATGCCACATTGCAGCTTTGAGTTTGGCTTATCAAATATTGAGAGACTGTACAGCAAATATCAGGACTATTTGTTTTCATCAGTGAACCAGGCAGAAATTGTTAGCCAGTACAATGACTTCAGATTTATAGTTGCTGAAAAAATAAAGGAGGATCATTAAAACTTTACTGACATGATCCACTTTGCTTTGACTAATGTGCAGTACAGTATGGTGGCTAAACGTATTGATGTATGTGCTACATTCCAAGCTAAACATGAAGCTATCATGTATAGAGGTTCCTACACAGTCTTATCCTTCCCCAGAAGAGATTCTCCATAGGGAGGTACAGAGGAGAAGGATATAATAGCACAGAGAAAAATCTTGGGAGTGATAGAGGATCATGTATTGAAGCAGAGAGAGAAGTATGGCTGAGTAGGACCATAACTATCTTTGGGTGGAAGGTTTCACTCAGGATTCTCATAAAAAGTTAGGAAGATTTGTTGCTGCTCTTGGAAAGAGCATTAGGATTTATATCTCCAAAATGTGGTGGAGTCCATAGTTATATGGAGATCCTGAGCCCACAACACAGATTGATATTACATTTAAAAATCCTCATACAGCTAGCAGCTTGCTTTCTCTGGCTGTAAGCTGGATTGTTAGGAATACATTTAGTTAACCCTTTAGACTTGAGTGAAGTCTTTTCCGGGTTGACACAGACTAAGGATAGTCGAGAATCAATCTTAGAGGCAAATAACCCCCTGACTGACTTTGGAAACCTAAATGACCCTAATACCTACTCACCGCTGACAGTTATTGATTCAGCCTGACAAATGCAGCCTGTAGATAATATCAAATGAATGAACTCCAAATGCCAGCTAGATTTGGATAAGGGAGCTGGGGATTGAGATGTGGATGCCCTTTCCATACTTTCATGGAATACTGAGGGCATCCGTCTTAAAATAATTGACCCTGAAGTAGTGAGATTTCTGGATAATTTTGATATTACTGGGCTGCAAGAAACATGGTGTACAGAAAATGTAACTCCCAAATTGGCTGGATATTCTGCCTTTACTCTTCCAGCAACTAAAGATAAAAACTTTGGAAGGTTTAAAGGGATATTTCCTTTTTATCAAAACTTGCTAAATTTTCAGATCACTAACATTTCTACTAAGTCAGAAGGTATTTTGGCTGTAATGATTAGCAAGGGACAAGAGAAGATTATCTGCAATATATACTTTCCCCCTCGCAAAAGATCTACTGATCCCGCTGACCTTTTCATACAGGATCTGAAAATGACACTTGACGAATTGTCAGATAAGAGTATATCTTGTCCTATAATTATTTTGGGAGACTTTAATGCCAGAATTCCTTCTCAATTCTTGAAGGATGTATATTCAGATACGATCCATACAATATCTATAATTAACCCAAATATCTCATACTAAGACTGCTCATGATCTAAAATCTAACCTCAGAGGTAGGGAATTGCTAGTGGCCCAGTAGAAATTTCTGTATTTTAAATAGGAGAACTCAGAGAGATCTAGTTGAATCCTTAACATATAGAGGGCCTACTGGCTCTTCAACCTCTGATCAGGTTTGGACAATTTGGAAGCAGTAAAGCTGATCCAAAAGTTAGAGGTCAAGGATAGACTGGAATCAGCACACTGCGCTATTGTAATTAACATCAAATGCCCTTTCGGGACTTTAAGGAGTGAAGCACAACAGGAAATAGTCTGGAAGTCATAAACGAGAGAAGGATTAGACAGGGGCCGATTCATCAAGCTAGTTTCAAAGAAATTCTTAGTACAGGAGTCTTTGGTGATATTCACGAGTTGGTCCTGGACAAAAGTAAGGCCTTTAATATTTTAGAGAATTGGGAAACTATTCATTCTTTACTTGGACCTAGATGTAAAACAACGTACTGTCCTAGGTCCCTTTATAAAAAGTCTTGGTTTAATTTGGTATGTCTACAGGTAAAGAAAGAGTTTGGAGGAAAACTAAGACAGCATAAGAAGAAAAGAAATAAGTCTGCAGCAGATTTTAAATTTCTAAAGACTGAAAGAGAAAAATATAGGAAAATTCTAGAATGGAAAAGACAAAAATACTCAGAGACTTTGGGAAAAACTGAGGCAGGCTGTTCTGGATAGGAATTGAAGGAGATTTTGGAATATCGTTTCCCAAGGATATAATAGATATGCCAATAGGATTGAAGACTATATTACATCTGAAGTTTGGGCATCTCATTTCTCCAAGCTCTATTATTCTCATGAAGAGCAGGAGACACCTGATGCTTTCAAAATACAGGAGGATGACATTTTTTCAAGACCTATCTTGGTCACAGAGGATGAAATCTGGATGGCACTGATTGGGCTTAAGGCAAATAAAGAGCTTGGGCCAGATGGGGTCTTAGGTGATCTCTATAAGGTTTTTACCAACTGGTGGATTCCTTTTCTTCTTTTGCTGTATAATGGCCTGGTTCAGGGATACTCTTACCCTGCCAGTTGGGCAGGTAGTGTTATCTTCCCAATTTTTAAAAAAGAGGATCCGAATGACTCAAGGATGTATAGGCCTATTCGTTTAATAGATGTTTCACAGAAGATTTTCTCTAGTATAATTTTGGGCAGATTGCTGCTGTGGGTCAAGGAGAACTCAGTATTGAATGAGGCACAGAACAGTTTCCAGAAAGACTGTTCTACAGTACAACACTGTTATGTGATTCAGCACCTGATCTGGAAGTATGCTAAAGTGAGAAAAAGCAGATTATATTGCTGTTTTGTGGACTTCTCCTTGGCTTTCAACAGCATTAGTAGAAAAATCCTTTGAGCTACATTAAGGGATCTGAAGTTGGAGGCCTCACTTCTTGATGTTATTATTAGACTCTATGAAAATATGTGGGCAAGGGTCCAGTATAATCAGTATGGTCATCTAACTGATAGATTTGAGACAAACATGGGGGTCAGACAGGGGTGTATTTTGGCCCCCACTCTCTTTAACATCTACATTAATACAGTCTTGGATCAGCTTGGCAACCCAGATTTTCTTACTCCAAAAATTAATGATGAAAGGATTGAATGTTTAGCATATGCAGATAATTTAGTCTTGCTCTCTATTTCAGTCCTAAGTCTTAAAAGAAAATTGGATTACTTTGAATCTCTCTGTTCTCAAAGGAAACCAAAAGTTAATCTCGGCAAGACCAACATTGTAATTTGTGGCTCTCAAACCAAGAATACGGTAGGTTTTAGGCTAAACGATAACCATATAGACACTGTTAAGTGCTATGACTATTTGGGTGTCTGTTTTGCCTTTACAAAATGGGCTTTTTATTTCCTGGTCTCTGATTGGCTGGTACCCCTGCCAGGGGGGTACTTTAACTTTCAATAGACGACCAGAAAATAAAAAGTGCCAGCCTAAAGTGCCCCTTCACCCAACTGAAGTACCTTGGTGCCCACCCTGTGTCTTAATTGGCTAAAAGAACCTCATTTAAATTTCAATTGCCACCATTTTTCTCTCAGCAGGAAGATACTCTTCCCAATACCTGTTGCCTGACCTTGGCACCAACCTCAGCTGTGCTCATTTACTGCATTTCTTTTTGTTTGTTTGTTTTAGCCAGACAAAAGCCCGAGACAGTCATACCACACACATATATACTCAGTCCCACACATACCCTGTCCAGGGTGCCAACTTCTCCTGACACACTCAAGTTTATGAACAATACCCTGTCTCCCAGCTGATCATAGACACACATACATCTTCCTGTTTTTTTCCTCCCAGCTCTGGTGACTCACATCCTTCCAAAATCTACAGACATTCTGCCCGTACTCAACAGCTCCATGATGTGGCTGCCCGCAACCATAGCTCCTCACCGATGTCCCAAATGACTCACTTGCTGACTCATAGCACCCCAGAACAACAAACACAGACAAAGCAAAGAATTTCAAATTGCTGCCAAGAGTATCTAGCAGGCTTACTTTTTCTTTGTTTCCTGACAGCGCGCCCGCCCATCAAAAGTGCTGTTTTGTAATTTTGCAGCTCGATCAATCACTTGATCTTCAGCTCCCAGCTCATAACTGCTCTATTTTTTAAAAAAACTGCAAAAATAGAAACCACGGGCAGCTGCACCATGGAGGTGCATAGAGGGATGGGAGGTCTGGAGTTAAAGAGTAGTGGGGGATCAGGCGAGCTGCAGATTGAAAAAACCCCAGCTCTGGAGAAACAGTTAGATCATTTCATTATTTGGTAGTTTCTGCCTGCAATTTTTAACATGAGGAACTCAGCTGGGTAAACTCTTTCTTTGTAGTATGAGAACAGCCCAATGGGGGAACAGTGCTAGCCACGATGGTCAGTCTATTTAGAGCAATGCAGCTGCTCCAAGGGACAAGTCCCTAGCTCAGACAAGAGACAAAAAAAAAGCATTCCAATATAGGTGGAGGAACTATTTTATTACAAAAACCTATTTTAAATTATTTTTTTAATTCACATCTTAACTAACCTTTTTTTTATGACTGTGCCCATTTTCTAAGTGCAATAATATCCTCCTGGGTGGGTGGTATTGGGCTATATCGGACCTTCCAAGGGCTATAAGGCCCTCCACCTGCAGCGTCGGGCCTCATTACACCCCTGGGTGGTCCGGTATAGCCCAATACTGCCCACCCTGTGGGGTATTATTGCTTACATAGCCTATCTAGCACCAAACTTTTGGAAGCTATTCGATTTAAAATGGGATCTTCGGTAAATGCCCTAAAAATATTTAACAGCAAGATGGAGAAGTCTTCGATCAGAGGGGTATTAAGAGTTGTTAATGCCAAAATAAGAACGAGCATGTTATATGCCTCTGAAATCTGGGGTTATACTAAGGTTAGAGAATTAGAAATAATTCTGAATAAACTCTATAGATATATCTTAATGTTGCCAAATGGAACTCCAAGCTATATTCTTGCCTTGGAGTTAGGACAACGTTCCTTGACTTCTCTCTTCTGTGAATGACAGATTCTCTTTCTGTTTAAACTTTTTCTTTTGCCCCAACAAAGATATCCCAGAATGTGTGTAGAGGAAGCCATTAAATTGACCAGCATGGGATATGTACATCCCTTTATTTCAACTTATTAAGGAAACAATAATGCTGGCCGGATTGGGCCACCTCTTAAATAAAATTGACATGAGACCATTTGAGGAGATTAGGCAGGATGTCAAATTGAGGCTTATTGACTTAGACATAAATTCTTGCTATGTTCAGTTCTCCAAGCTTAAGCTATATGGGTTTTATATAAAAGTAAAGATTTCATCGGATATGAGCCCTATCTCTCTTTTTTAACCTGTCCTAAACAAAGGAGAATCTATACAAGATTCAGCACTGAAAACTATAATGCTCAATGCATTCATTTCAGACAAAAAAGAGAGGGGGTATGTTCTCCATATTATAAATGTGGAGTGGGGAGTACATATGATCTCAAACATGTGGTACTCTTGTGTCCTAAGTATGAATCAATTAGGAAAAAACTGCTAGGTGGATTGTTAGGGTATCTCAGCCTCCCCCTGGAGGATCATTTGGAATATTTGTTTACTATGAAAGAGAAGAACATGGTAAAGATCTTTGCAAGATTTTTAATTTCAACTCATTTGTAAAATTTATTAGGGGAACTTGAAGTCCTGTGGAGTTTTTTTTATGTGAAAAGGTACTCAAGGAACACTGTTAAATTGAATTGCACTGTAAAGACATTTACGTTCCTTGTTGATTTATTTATTGTCTATTTGTATTTAAGATGTATTTTGTCCTGATTTTCGTTTATTGTAACTGCTTTATGCTGAACAATAAATTGTACTGCTACTACATTACAAGCTTCTAGTGCTCACTGTGAAAGAGGCTTCAGCCTTAGGAACTGCATTAAGAGCAAACAAAGAAACCACTTGGAAGAAAGCCATTTAGATATGCTGATGCGAACAAAATTGTTTTTAGCTTCTGGTGGAAAAATGGATCTTAACAAAATATATGTCCACTGGCAGAATGGGAAAGACAGGAGAGAAAAACAGTAAATGTTTATTTCTTAGCAATGCATCATCATCAGCAGCACCCCTTTTAGATGCATGCAAGACTCTTTAAAATGTACAAAGTTTACACATGTTTCCAGTTCATACTGTTATGGTGCACAATGCACATACAATCTTCAGACTGTGTCAGAATGTATATTTATACTTTGCATTGAGTATTTGAGTGTTTGGTTACATTTTCTACTGTTTATTGGCAATAAAATATATCACTTGTTTGGGCCATCCAATTTGTGCACATGAATCAATTTTTTGCACAAAGTGCCGCACACACATATCAGTTGTCCACCCACAGAGACTGAAAATTAGAGGGAACATTGATTGGGACCTAAACCTGAGGGGGTACACTATGCTTAGGAAGGATGCAAAGGAGGGCAGAGGGGGTGGAGTGGCTATGTTCATTAGAGATGGCATAAAAATTGCTAGGGTAGAAGAGGCAGAGGAAACGTGGAGACCTTATGGGTCACCCTATGAACCCTGGCAGGAGGTAAGGTCAAGCTTGGTGTAGCATATAGGCCCCCCCAGGATGGGTGATGTTCTGGAGGATGGTTTGCTGGACAACATTATTGCCCAGTGCGGACCTAAAGGGGAGGGAGTGGTTTTGATGGGGGACCTTAATATGCCAGGTACAAACTGGGGAACCAAGTCCTTTAAGGTGGCCAAGGAGCAGAGGCTGCTGGACGGCTTCTAGGATGTGTTCTTAACACAGCACGTGATGGAGCCCACAAGGGAAGGGCATGTCCTGGATGTGGTTCTGGCAGATGGGGATCTGGTAAGGGACCTGGTTGTAGAGGATCCCCTGACTGAGAGCGACCACGATACAGTCTGGTTTCAAATAAGCATGGGGGAAGCGGGGAGAGAACTAGGCCACTGGTCGTAGATTTCAGGGGGGGCAGACTTTATGGGCATGGAAAATATTCTCAAGGATCACTTGAAGGGAGTTACAACAATGACAGATGTGGAAAAGAGATGGGAGGTCATAAAACCGGGGCTTCTTGAGGCAGTCAGGATCTGCACTAAGGAGAAGCTTAAGGGAGCAAGGTCACATAAACTGTGCTGGTGGTCCAGTGAAGTTCATTTAGCAGTCAGAGAAAAGAAGGCTGCCTACTAAAGATACAAAACAATGAGAGGGGATAGGGAAAAGGAAACGTACCATCTTGCATCTAGAAAAGTCACCCGGATGGTGTGTGGGCAAAGTCCAGTAAAAAGCAGTGGCTGCACAGGGGATATGGGGAGAGGGGAAAAGATATTCTTCCGGTACATTGGGGAGTGGAGAAAAACTAAGGGCCAGCTTGGCAGATTGAGATCAGAAGGTGGTGGGTGGAAGAGGTGAGGGACCAGGCGGAATGAGTACCTCGCCTCGGTGTTCACTAGGGAGGGGGGTGGGGATGGGATATCTACAAAGCAAGGCATGATGGGGATAGAAGTGGTAGTGTGTGGGATCAGGGGAGCAACAGAAATGGAGCATAAGGGAGGGAGAGGTACCCCAGGGGTGTCACATCAGGATAAGGATAAAAAGTCCAGTAAGGTGGGGGGACGGATGATGCTATCTCCACCAAACAGGTGTGGCAAGCCCTAAAGGCCCAAAAGAAAGATAAATCTCCTGGGCCGGATGTCATTCATCTGAGAGTACTATGGGAGCTGGAGGATGTACTGTCTGCACCCCTGGCGTAGCTCTTCAACAGGTCGCTTGAGACAAGGAGGGTACCTAGGGATTGGCGAGAAGCACATGTGGTGCCATTCCATTGGGGGGGGGGTCAAGAGAAGTAACAGGTAACTATAGACACATCAGTTTGACCTCGGTGGTGGGAAATTTAATGGAGAGTATACTGAAGGAACAATTGGGGGTGTTCTTGGAGGAGGTGGGAGGTCTGAATAGTCGGCAACAGGGGTTTATGACAGGTAGAGCATGTCAAACCAACCTTGTGGAGTTCTACGAATGGGTAACATCAGAGCTGGACAGGGTGAATGTACTATTCTTAGACTTCAGCAAGGCATTTGACTCAGTCCCCCACAATGGTCTGGTGAGAAACTGACAGGGATGGGTGTGGGCCCATTGATGGTCAGATGGATAGGAAACTGGCTAGCTGGATGCACACAGAGAGTAGTGGTCAGTGGGGAGCTCTCGAACCCTAGAGGGGTCGGTAGTGGGGTACCGCAGGGCTCGGTCCTGTGTCTGATCATGTTTAATGCATACATATCTGACATCAGGGTGGGTATAGGGTGTGAAATGAGTCTCTTCGCTGACGACTCCAAGTTGAGAGCAGTAGTAGAGGGGGGAAGAGGGGAGATTGGCCCTGCAAGGGGACCTGGACACCCTGGAAAGGTGGGCTCACACCTGGAAATTAAATTTCAATACCACCAAGTGCAAGGTGTTACATCTTGGGCAGGGGAACCCTAAACATGGGTACACTTTAGGAGGGGAGGCGCTGGAGGCCTCAAAAGAGGAAAAAGACCTCATGGTGTATGCATGTATGAATAACTCTGAGCAGTGCAGGAGAGTGGCTAGCAAAGCAAACAGGATGTTGGGATGCATCATAACGGGGATCACCTCTAGGAGCAGGGAAGTGATACTACCACTGTACAATGGACTGGTTATACCACACCTTGAGTACTGTGTACAGTACTGGAGACCACACTTGAAGAGGGACATACAGCTCCTGAAGAGGGTACAGAGAAGGGCTACCAAGATGATACGAGGACTGGGGGATTTGACGTATGAGGATAGATTTGAGGAGCTCGGCCTGTTTTCATCGGATGAGAGGAGAGACAGGGGGACATGATTGAAATCTTCAAGTACCTCAAGAGAAAAAATCAGGTAAACACGGAGGGAATCTTTAGACTAAAGGAGGGAGGTATCACCAGAGGACATGGTTTGAAGTTGGAAGGTGGAAGGATGAGGGGGGAAAAGAGGAGGAGGTTTTTCACTGAGAGGGTGGTGGATCCTTGGAACGTGCTGCCTGGAGAGCTGCTTCAGATTTCCATGGTGCAAGACTTCAGAAGAGGGTAGGACAGATACAGATAGGGGATGTATCAGATGAGGGCCTGGCCTAGAGGGGTGGGGAGGGATGATAGGGGTTCTGGTACACAAGGTGGGGGAGCCAGTTCCCAACAAGGGATCTGAGGTTCAAGCAGACTCGATTGACCATAAGGCCTAATCTGCTGGCAATTAGTATGTTAGTGTAAGGGGCCTCAGCCTGTACATCTGTGCCAGGCATTGGAAGATGGCCCGGCTCATCAGGAAAAATCCTGAAAGCCCTTTGGGCATGGGCCAATGCCCAGGGGTCCAGGTGGGGAGGGCCATTTGCTCTTCCACGCCAGTGACGGGGGGACAACCAGTGCCAGAGTAAAGGGGACCCAGTGGAAAAAGAGGTAAAAGTGAAGGCCTGGCTTACCAGATCCTTACATGCCAGGAGATTGCAGGGATCCAGGGTCTTGGATGGAATACCCCGGAGTTTTAGTTTAGTTTAGTTTATTGTTCTAGGAATTAACACCTTTGAGCCAAGGCTCTTTTACAAAGGTTCCACGTCATTAAGTACAAAAACATAGTAGACAGTGTTACAAACAATCAGTAAGCCGTTTAACAAGGCCACAACTTAAACAGTAACATTTACTGTATGTACAGAAAAGAAAAAGGAACTCAGAGGCAGTGTCAAGGGCAAGGAATAAGGACTGGAGAGCTTGAGAGGGAAGAGAGGGAGAAATAAGAAGTTTTTTAGGAGCAGACAGAACCACGTTAGTGGTACTCAGGTTGTCTTTGCCAAAGAGGAGACCATGGTGGTTGAGTGAAACAAATGTAAGTGCACTCAGTGGGATGAGATTTTAGTCAAAGCAGTCACAGGAGCTGGAGGCTGTGAGGTGAGAGTAAAGTATGGATTTGAAAGCTCCCATAGTCGTGGAGGGTAGGGAGGGCAGGTTAAGGGCATTGTACCAGGTAGGGGCACAGTATGTAAAAGATCTTTGTCCCTGAGCAGTCCGGCATCTAGGGACAAGGAAAGGTTGGTGGTCAGATCTTCTGGTGGTACGAGTGCCATTGTAAAGGCAGAGCAGGTCCCGGATACATGGAGGAGTGAGTCCCAAGATTGATTTTTTTGCCATCACGCAGGTGAGACACATGAGGCAATTGGAAAGATGCAACCAACCGGTTTCCGTGTAGAGTCACAAGTGTGGGTCCATCTCTGTGCTCCAGTGAGGAGTCGACAGGTTTTGTTTAGTGCTGTTGAGATGCGCTTAGTGCAGTGGTAGTAGCTGAGCCATAGACAATTAGACCATAGTCTATGACTGAGATGATGGAGCTTTGAACAGCAATCCTCAAGGCAGCTTGGTTGAAAAACTGACAGTTCCAGTACAAAATTCCAATGCGTTGGTGCACTGTTTTTGCAGTGTTATCGATATGGGCCGGAAAAGTAGGACATTCGTCAAAAGTGATACCAAGGTATTTGAAGGTGTTCACTTGTTCTAGTGTATTTCCAAGAGAAGTTTTTATGATGAGTGGAGTATGCCTATTTCTGTTTTGAAGACTGGTGAAAAGCATGACTTTTGTTTTTTTTTGATTTAGGACCAGTTTGTGCTCCAGGAACCACTTTTCAACACATGAGAAAGCAAGCTGCAAGCTCAGTAAGTAGTGGATTTGGATCCTTATGGGAGGAGAGAATTACAGCGTCATCAGCATAGAGTATTAATTTTTCAGGGCAGGATTTGGGAAGCAAGTTTAGAAATAGGCTGAAGAGAAGAGGACCTAAAATTGAGCCCTGGGGACACCAGAGAGGACGGTTTGGAGTCAGAGAGAACCTCAGAGATTTTTACTGTTTGAGAACGTTGTGCCAGGTAACTTTTACCCAGGCTCCAGGTCCCGGCTAGCCCAATGTTGAGCAGAAGAGAGATTAGAAGGCTATGGTGAACAGTGTCAAAGGCCTTTGTGAGGTCGATGAAAACAGCTCCGGTTAAATAACCCTTATCCAAGGCTTAGTGAGTTTCTCTAGAGAAATCAAGTAGGGCCGTCGACGTACTGTGTCCTTTCCTAAATCTGTGTTGCTGAATGCAGAGTAGATCGTACTTTTGCAGGTAGTCTGATAGTTGATCCACCACGATCCGTTCAAGAGCTTTGTAGAGGGGTGGAAGTATAGATATGGGCCGATAGTTCCCTGGTGTGGATTTGTCACCCCCTTTATGCACTGGTGTGACTATAGCGGCCTTCCATGTGTTGGGGAATTGACTTTGGCACAGGGAGAGGTTGAGAATTTTGGTGAGGGGGTGGATCACTTCTTCCAAGGTGAGGGACAGAAGTTTTAGATCAATGGTGTCACTGCTATTTCTAGATTTAGAGCAGGCCATTTTTATTTATCTGTAGGCTTCAATGTCTTAACTATTTTAAAGTGAAATAGCGGTTTGTCTGGCGAGGTAGTTTGGGATACGAGTTTTGGAACTGACTAGTCCTGGAAGAAGTCTGGTGAGGGGACACCACTGAAGTCAGTGAAGGTTTTATTTAGGGCATCGGCCATAGTCTTAGGGTCACGGGTAGTGGAGCCATCAATGTTCATTGCCGTGGGAGAGGATTTAGACTGTTTGCCCGTAATATTACTTATATTGTCCCAGAAGGATCTCCCGTCACCCCAGGTGGTTTCTAGAGCATTCTTGAAATAGGAGCTCTTCATTTGCCTGATTTGTGAAGTGCATAGGTTGCGCGCCTGTTTATAGTTAAGTGAGTCTGTTATGGAGCCTGTGGCTCTGACTATAGCCCAAAGATGGTCACGTGCTTTAAACTGAGCCAGTAGTTTGGCTGTTAGCCAGGGATTAGAGAGGGCTTTGATTTTACGTTTTTTGAAGGTGCGTAGGTGTCACAGGCAATGTTGAAAGTTTTAATGAAGAACTCTAGGGCAGCGTCCACATCCAGCGTATTGTAGATAGGGGACCAGTCTTGTTGTAGGAGGCAGATCTTTAGCTTAGCAAGGTTTCCGTGTGGTAGCATTCGACTTAGGATGGTTTTAGGAGGTGGTTTGTGGAATTTATTTGTCCAGATACAGATCACAGGGGAGTGGTCACTAAGGGAGACGGAGAGAACGGTGGTGTTTTTTATCCGGTCCGAGCGATTAGTAAGAATCTAGTCAATGAGAGTGCTGGTTCCAGTCTTGTAGTTTTTTCTAGTAGGGGAGTTGACCATCTGTGTTAGGTTGGTTGCTAGGATAGTATGCCTGCTGGGTCCGATATCTGAGGCAAGCCAATTTATATTGAAATCACCAAGAAGGAGGAGCTCAGAGTCAGGAGGTTGTAATCTTGCAAATTCAAGGATAGACTGGAGCCCAGCTCATGGGTCTTTAGGGGGGATATAGACTGCAGCCACGGTAAGCACTTTGTTATGGGCACCAAGGAGAAGCTTGACAGGGAGAAGTTGTACTAGGGTGTATTCTGGGGAGAAACTGGCAAGATGGCACGAGAGGTAGTCCTTTATATAGATAATACATCCGCCCCCCTTTCTTTTTACCCGGTCAAGTCTGAAGAGGTTGTAGCCGTGGAGCGAGATTGCATGATCTGGAGTGTTAGGTGTTAGCCAGGTCTCAACAATTACAAGTATGTCAGGATTATGTTGTCCAATAAAGGCTTGAAGAGATGCCAGCTTAGGAAGGAGGCTGCAGATATTTAGGGTAACAATGGATAGCCCGTTTTCAGTTTTTGCAGGCTTTATCTTAATGTTTGAGCCAGGGCCAGGGTTTGGGTGGATCCCCCCAGACATGAGAAGTAGGAGGAGCAGCAGTTTGAGGGATATCTCCCATGGCTCATACCATGTAACGCCTTTCCTCTGCATGCTGCAGGTTTGGATACAGTGCAGTTGCCTAGGGTCCCAACAAAGGAGGGTTGATAACGACAGGTGCTCAAATATGATTTTTCCAGCCAGGGCGGTTGTTTGCAACCAGTCTTTAGTAATGGGGTGCCTCAGATAGAAATAGAGGGTATTTGCCATGGTTCCATAATGAAGGTAGAATGTCAAGATGCTTACAGTGGGGGGTTGCGTGGGGTAGGAGAGAGGAAGTTGACACAGTGGATAACAAATGGAGAGAGAGAGAAAGACAGGAGGAGGTTTACATGGGTAAACCCAAGGCTCACACATGAGCAGGGACAGATCAATTTCGGTGGTGTGCCTCCAGGGGGAGGATTTGCCCCATTGCCAAATGATGTAAAATAATCAAATCCACAGGAAAATGACCAGTAAACTGTTTGATCTACGGTAACAAGACAAAGGATGTGTTAAATTCCTGGAACACAGGCCTGGGGCATATGCTGGAAGTTAAAACCCTTTGTCAGTGTCTTCCCTTTGTTTAAATAGTTGTGAATGGTTCTCAAAGACATGCAGTTCCCTTTAGCAACAAGGTAGATGGAAATGTGGATTCAGTTTGCTCTTCCCAGGTCAGAGCTTGTAGAATTTCTTAGCTGAACTTACTTTGATTGTGATGACTTCCAAAAAAGTTGATTTATAATGAGAATCCCAATATCTGCTGGTGATGTTTTCGAGTTCCTTAGTCCAGGAAACTTTCATAGATCATATATCCAAGAATGGTCTAGTTCCTCCAAGCCAAAACACATGAAGATCCACAAAACTAAACTATTGACAGAGACAAACACAAACACCCAGCCACACAGCCCAAGTAGGCGGAGTGAGGAAGGGTAGGAGATGGAATCCTTCTGGTGTCTGCCGAAACAATGGTTCTGCTGTTTGAAATGTCCAGCCACTGTGTAAAAAGTTTGTAGCCCCACGGAGCTGAATATATACATTTGTTTTATAAAGGAATGATTATGACCCCTGTATCGCTTAAATTATTTGCCATGTAGGTGAAAATAAAAGCCAGTTAGGGAGAAAAAGTGGTTTGTGCCTTATTTGACTGAAAGAGGGGAGCTTTAAATTAAATGAAATAATTGTCTCCCCTCATATTTTTGCAGTCTGATTAATTTGTCACGGGTTATATTCCAGGGGGAAAGAAGCCAACTTCTGGGGGCTGCAGGATCTCCAGGGAAGAATCGAGAGGTCCAGGTCCAGTGGGCAGCTTGGGAAGAGAATCTGTTTTCCTGGGAATTCAGGAGGTAAACCAGAAACCTTGAAGACATCAGCAGGTAAGGACCATCAGTTTCCCTGGTCCAGTACTGAAATGTCTCATATCCTAGGTTTTTGGAGTAGCTTCTTCCTTCCTGCCTGGACCATCTGCGATGATTTAAAGTATACCCCTAGACAGGGCAGGAAGGGAGGAGTTACACTGTGGGAGCTACTCATCTTGGATGTTCTCTGTACCATAAAAACTGCCACCAGACCACGAGCCATGCGGTCCACAGTGTGCAGACTTCCCTGCCTGGTTGGGCCCTGTTGTGCACTTTAAAATTGTTGTGGGGTTGGCTTGGGGGAGGAGGCATTAGGCCTGGCCTACTGGTGTGCATGCATGACTGGCTGGTCACGTGACCCTCAGAAGAGGTCCTGATTGGAGGATGGGGAAAGGGAGCTATAGCAGCTGCACAAAGAAGCACCATCTTGGGGATCAGAGTGAGTGAGCTGAGGGGAGAGAGACCAGTAGCAGCAGTAAAGCAGAAAAAGAGGACAGCAAGAGCAGAGCAAGAGAGATCGCTGTGGGAGCACATTATTGGAGAAGGGATTTATGTGATAACAATGAAAGCCTAAAGGCAAGCGGCGTTATTGAGAAGCCAGAGTGCCGAAGATCAATTTTGGCACTGTGACACCCCGGCGCACAGCAAAACGGCACCGGGGACTTCTATTCTAAACATTTTATGTGGGGAGAGCTGTGCCCCCCGCACACACCCCTGCGGGGGCTTCACCACCCACACTCCCCTACCTAAGGATTCTCAACTTCAGGGGGGTGCACGTCGAGAGGGCTGTGCAAAAAAGTTTTACAAAAAAATTGGGGATGGGCAGAAGAAAAATACACCAGCTCCTGGACCTGAACCCAGCACCCTGCCTACCGAAGCCGCCAACCCACCCATCACACCACGGGGCCAGCTCGGCAGCCCACTTCAGCACCACCCCCTCACAATCCCTCCCACTCCTCACTGTGCGTGCTTGCCCTCCCCACGTGCGTACGTATAGCGACATCCCGTCGCTATATTCGCCGCCCCCCCCATCCAGTCGCCAGACCTCGTCGGTAGCCCCGATGACATGTGCCAGGGATTGAGCTGCCATTATTGCAAGCGCTCAGTTGCTGACACCCATGTCATGGGCTACCTTGGAGAAGCAGGCAAGTGAACTGGGCTGCATTATTTTGTAGCATAGAACTGTGGACTCCAAGTGACTGTGGGACTGGGAGGGAAGGAAAAGCAAGTGCAGGCATCTCAATAGATTGGCAACAAGTAGTAGCAGGGGGAGGTGCAAAAGAGGCCTGAAGCAACCCCTCAGGAGGAACCCCTGGCTACAGTTCCAGGCTCACTTCTTTCCTGGCTTTGGAAGGCTGGGGGAAAATGCAAGGGATATGAATGTTGTGTGAGGTGTGGCTATATGGGAGAGGCAGTGACCGGGCTGCCCATATGCCCTTATTGTTTAAGTAGTCCACTTGAGCCAAATAGAGGGATGTATGCTCCCAGTTCTACTGACAGCTTATTCATCCCATGGTCACCAGCCAGTGGGGATTCGGAGGGGTTCGAGAGACTGTCCCTGGGAGAGACCATACATGTCCAGGTGGATGAGACTCGCAGTGAATCCCCAGATGTGACAATGGAGGCTGTGGAAGAGGAGGGTGCAGGTGCACCAGAAAGAGACAAAGGTGATGGGGAGCACAGCTGTCTGCCCAGCTCTCCACCAACTACTAGCTATCCAACTGGCAGATGGAGGGGCAGGGGCCTCAGACAACCGATTGGGGATCCTCCAGGGCCCAGGGACCCTCACCACGACCTCTGTCCGGTGGTAGCTCACAGGCATTGTCCAGAAAATCGGAGCCTGTCTCAGGTGCCAGAAGCAAAACCAGAAACATAGAGAGTGGCCTTGATTCTGTACCTGCACCAGTGTCTGTCAGAGAAAAGGCTGGTGACCCCCAAGACCAAAGGAAGCTGGATGAGGAAAAATATGTTGGCAGCCAGTTCCAGGACTACATGGTGGTTAGAAAAATCACTAGGCCATACCACCGCCCAGTTATCACCTTTAAAGATGACACCCCTCAGCTCCCAGCCCGGGCCAAGACCCTCCAGACCCGGATGGATGGGTTAAACTCAAGTAACCTACCAAATCTGAAATATCAACAGGGGATATGGCTACCCAGAGGTCAAACAAGGAGAACTGGCTTCAGTGACCTGCCCAAATGGATCCAGGCCAAAAGGTGGGTTCACAGGAGGCTGAGAGTAAAATATGCAAACTTGAACTATCCCTATATGCCAGAAAGGATTTGGAACATTATTGAAGAGATGCTGGAGGACTGGATTTTTTTTAAAGAGCAGCTGGAAAGGCTGAAGAACTGTCCAGGAGGAGGAAGTGCCCCATCTCAAAAGTTGTTCCAGAGGGCACGGTTGATGTGCCACACAGGGACTTGGTCAGAACTAACCATTTTCAAACATTTTGCTATGATCCAGGACTTGACTGGGACTCAAGTCCTCCCGTCCCTTTTACAGGACCATGGCGGCGATGGCACCACCGCACCATCTGATTTTTTTGCTTGAGACAGCGAGGATCATGTGACCATCCCTCCTCCCAGCTGATCCTCCATGAATGTACCCCTTCTGTCGGCATTAGTTATTACACTTTTTAAAAAAATTAAAGCTACAGCACACAGCTGTAGCATGTGCAAGTGAATCAGTCAGTCAGGTTAAATGCGCCCCACGGAGGCAAGCACCCGGGGCAGTTGCACCACCTGCCCCACCCTTCCTACGGTACTGCTCACACAAAGTATTACTGAGATTTGTTTGGAGAGGTGACCACTAAGCCGGATCCAGCATATTATTTCCCTTCAGATGGGGGACCTGCAACCTAGGCCTCTGGAACTAAAAACTTGTGGACTGCGCCAGGACTCTTGTTTCACGGAGCTGATGTGGTGACTTTAATTCCATTTATTGATCAAGCTCTTCAATTGAAAACATTTTATATCATGATAAAATACATTTCTGAGAGATTGGTGTGTGTGTGTATGGCTGGAGTTTTCTACACAGAAAAACCTATTTTAAAAAATTTGATGGGAGGTATCTAAGGGGACTGTCTGCTACCTCATTAATAATGTTAGCCTCAAGCTAAAGGAAAATAATTTTGTTGAAATGCATAATCATTATAAAAAGTGATTGTTATTTACTGTGTTTAAAAAGCAATAATGATGGCTATGTGATTATCATTTTAGATTTATCTCGAGGTGGGTTCCACCAGGCTGCGGCGACATGGAGAACAGCGACCATCAGTACAGCGATGGTACAACACCGACAGTTGGTGTTGTGCCGTCACTGGAGAAAATGTTGTTTTCTGTGGGGGGCTTCACCCCTCGCACCTTTCAGGGAGGGGGCGAACAGAGGCAGCAGTGTCGGGAATCCAGCGGACCATCACAGCGAACTGTCATAATATCTCTGGGATATTCTTCGCTATATTCCCATTGCTGTTGCAATGTGATACCCTCCTGGCGCAGGTAGGGTTCAGGAATTAGGTTTCAGCGTATAGTTATGGGCTAGGTAGGTAGATAGGTAGGTTGGATGGTGTCTGGTGGCCAGACATGGTGTGTTCACCTCCAAAGGGCTGGGGAGTGTGCATACTCGGCCTGATGGGAGTGGACCATCACTGGACCCTTGCCATCATTCCCAGGAGGGAATGATTTCCTGGGTGGGGGAAGAGTGTAAGCCCCCTGCCAATGTGGGGCTTATATTCCCACTGTTTTGGCATCCCTTTCCCCCTCCTACCCCCCATCCCCGAGCTAGGAAATGGGTTTAGTGCTCTGGGGGTTAGTGCTCTGGATGCCTCAAGGTGGCAGCAGAGGGCAGAATTAGGGTATATAAGGGAGCTGACAGGCAGTATCGTGGCCTTTCCAGCCCGAGAAGTAGGCCTGGGGCTGGAGGGGGGAGGCTGGAGAGTAGAACCAAGACCAGGATAGGTGGGCAAAATGAGGGAACTCGGTGGTCCAGGAGGGCCATTCTGGACCCCCCCCCAAAGTAAAGTGCAGTCAGGATGGTAATACACCATGGCCGACAACGACTGGGGGTATGGAACTCTGTTGGCAATACAGGTAGCCAGGGCCTGCATCGTTGGGGCTAGGGCATTAGGGGAGGCTTTAGCAAGCCCAGCCAATAGAAGTAGAAGCCCTTAAAAGGCCCAAAAGGTGTTTTTTCCCAGGTCACCAGGGCTGAGAGGGCTGCGGCAGGGCCCTCTCAGGAGGGAACCAGTGAGAGGGATTCCCCTTGTACCCGGTGTGGCAGGGCGGCCTGGGCGGGGTCGAGGGAGCTGGGGAGTCTTTCACCCATTTAAGGGGCCTGTTTGGAGGGACAGATCCTTGGGCGCAGGTCCAGCTAAAGGCCGGGTGGGCTGTGGACCCACAGAAGTGGTAGGCCTTGGAGGGCGGTCCCTATGCTGGTGCTTAACGCAAGCCCAGGAAGCACTGAAAGGGATGTGGGTCTGACAGGAACTCCCCGTAAGAAAAGAATGTAACAGCAGAACACCCTGGAGTACACTGGGGACCATGGAGGGCTGAGGCAGAGAAAAGTGACCAATATAAGGGGCCTCAGCCTGTATATCTGTGCCAGCCATTGGAAGATGGGTCGGGGCCTGGGTCATCAGGAAAAATCCTGGATGCCCCTTGGGCATGAGACAACACCCAGGGATCCAGGTGGCGAGGGCAGCTCACTCTTCCACACCAGTGACAGGAGGGGCAACCAGTGCCAGAGTAAAGGGGACCTGGTGGAAAAAGCGGTAAAAGTGAAGGCTTGGCTTACCAGACCCTTATATGCCAGAAGATTGCAGGGATCCAGGGTCTTGGGTAGCTCACCCAAGAGAGAGGAAGCGTAGGAGATGAGAATCCTTCTGGTGTCTGCCGAAATGATGGTTCTGATGTTTAAAATGTCCAGCCACAGTGTAAAAGGTTTGTAGCCCCATGGAGCTGAATATATTTGTTTTATAAAGGAATGGTGACCCCCTGTATCACTGAAATCATTTCCCATGCAGGTGAAAATAAAAGCCATTTGGGGAGAAATAGTGGTTTGTGCCTTATTTGACTGAGAGAGGGGAGCTTTAAATGAAATGAAATAATTGTCCTCCCCTCATATTTTTGCAGTCCAATTGTCATGAGTTATATTCCAGGGGACAAGAAGCCAAATTCTGGGTGCCGCAGGATCTCCAGGGAAGAATCGGGAGGTCCAGGTCCGGTGGGCGGCTCGGGAAGAGAATCCGTTTTCCTGGAAATTCAGCAGATTACCCAGAAACCTTGAAGACATCAGCAGGTAAGGACTATCAGTTTCCCTGGTCCAGTACTGAAATGTCTCGTATGCTAGGTCTTTGGAGTGGTTTCTTCCTTCCTTCCTGGACCACCTGCAATGAGTTAAAGTATGCCCCTAAACGGGGCATGAAGGAAGGAAGGAAGGGGTTACTCTGTAGGGTATAGTTTTTTTTTGTTTGCTTGTTTTTGGAGTCAGGTAGACTGTGTGTGTAAGTGTCATGTGGGAGAATGGAAAGCAGGGCTATGCTAACATTGTCGAAAGGCAAGCTGTGAAAAAAAAAAAAATAATTAAAAAAAGTTTGAGTTTGAGTGGAATTTACTGTGAGGCACTAATGTCTCTTCTTGCTCCCTGCTTAAATGTGGAGAAAAAAATGCGGCGGCCATCACTGTGGTTCACTTTCACTTCAACTGCTTGATGTGGGTGTGGCAGTTCTGAGAGCAGACAAAGGTGGCTTGCTGATGGATATCTAATCAGCTGGAATGTTGATTTACTGCAGAAGGGTATGATGGCATTCCATGACCTTTGAACTGTGGTACAACAACATTTCAGCTGCTATAGAAATCCATGCAGGACAAGGGCCAACTACACATTGTAATACTATTCTTCACAAATATAGTAAAAAGGTGCAGAAGTACAATACACTGTCCCTTATGTTAATTCATTGACCATGAAAACTGCTCAGAAAGAGTTCTGGCACACCGTTCAACCAGTCAAAATACAGCTACATAATCTGTCACTCCCTGGCCAAGGAATCAGAGTAAAGGGTATCCCCCAAACCATCCATATCCAAGAAGGGTAGTGAAACACTCTCATGGGTTGATAAACTGATAGCTGTCTGCAACCAGACAGCTTAGAAGAATGTAATGGATCTGAGTTAATCGTTCCCTGAGGGGAAAAAAGAAAAGTTACTTACTTACCGTAACTGAGAAACTTCCAGCATTATCTTCTCCACTGAGTACCACTTATGGGTCTATGCCAGAGGCACTAGCACCCATAAGTGGGATTCCACAGAAAAGACTGATTCTAGGAAGTTAGAAAGGTTACGTACTGACCTGAGGATCTTCCAGAATATGTTCTCCATGGAGTACCTCTCATGGGTACCAGCGCCTCCGGCGTAGACCAATAAATGGGACTCCATGGAGAAGAAGGATTGTGGGAGGATCACATACTACTCAAAACTGTAGCAACTGTGCCCCTGTAGAGCACCTCCTGGCCCTTGGGGAAGGCAGTCCCACTTCCCCTTTAAGAAGAAAAGGTGAGAAAAGGAGGAGCTGATGTCTTGATTCTTGCACTTCGAACCAGGCTGCATGCGACTCGTGTCTTAGCCAACCGTGCCCCCACTGGATCATCCTCTGGCTCAAGAAGAATGCTGACCTATCCACTGCACTCTGGTTGGCAATCAATGAGAGAAAACATGAGACCCCCCCCCCCTAATCTCAACTTACTTATTTCACATTTATGACCAAAATGAAGTTATAATTTGCCATCACATGTAATGTCTGGGTTACTTGCATTGGATCCATTTAATTTTTGCCTGACTAAATGGAAATCCTCAAGAATGCCTGCCCCCTCTTAATACTGGCTGCCAAGACTAGTTGCAAAATACATTTTTTACTGGTTTGCAGTCATCTCCGGCATACCTCCAGGTGTGTGTGTGTGGGAGGTTGTAGTCTACCCAAGCACTACATAAGGGGGACTGAAGGAGCTAGCATATTCAGCCACTTAACCTTGGCAACTGAGGGTTCAACACAGCCTCATCAAAAACCACTGGACCACCTCCTTCATATCAGGCTTTGCTGGATGAACATATCAGTACCACTGCTTGCTGGATAGGTCATTCAGCACCTCAGTTGTTGGTCACTGCTTCCCAGAGCCTCAACTATGCTGATGTCCTGACACGGTCACAGTTTGTCAGTGCTAGGTCTAGTGTTGCCCATTCTCTAGTCGGCTCACTCCATCCAAGACTGCATCCAAGAGTGGCTCACTTCTGCTACTGCTGGCTTTAGGGATGCTCCAATCTACATCCAATAGGTTAAAGTCACCCACTATTACCACATCTCCCTGCGAGGAAGCCCTTATCTCCTTTTGGGATCTTCATATCAGACATTGCACACAGTGTGCTGAGCAAGGTAAGTCTGTTCACTGACGACACCAAAATCGGAGCAGTGGTGGATGGAGAGAAGGGATGGAAGCAGCTGCAGAGGGACCTACGCAAGCTAGAGAAGTGGTCTGAGAGCTGGCAGCTGGGGTTCAATGCAAAGAAGTGTAAGGTTATGCACTTTGGGGTGAAGAAACCAAGGAGAGAATACTGGCTGGGGGGTGGTTAAGCTGGGGATCACCGAGGAGGAGAAGGACCTAGGGGTAATGATAACAGGGACCATGAACAACACTGCCCAGTGCAGGAGAGTGGCTGCAAAAGTGAACAAAATGCTGGGGTGCATAGCGAGGGGTATTTCATCCAGGTGAAGAGAGGTAATCTTGCCCCTCTACAGGTCGCTGGTAAGGCCGCACTTGGAGTATTGTGTACAGTTCTGGAGGCCATACCTAAAGCGTGATATCAGGCTACTGGAGGGGGTGCAGAGGAGGGCAACAAAGATGATATGTGGAATGGAGGGGAGAGGCACTGAAAAGAAGCAGGGAAATCCGAACCTCCCCCCACAAAACATGGTGATTAGTGAGGTAAACACCAAGGTACAGAAGTTATTAGGGAGCAGAACAGATTTAAATGTAAAAAAAGACAAAGGCAGTAAGGACAGAAATGGGGCTAAAAGGGGTAAGGCTATCAAAAAGTGGAGGGTGATGAGTACCAATGCCCGTAGTCTGTGTAACAAGCTCCCTGAACTAGTGGCCTTGATGGAAGAGGGTTGCCTGGATATTGTGGCAGTCACAGAAACATGATACACAGAGAACCATGACTGGGATGTCAACATACCAGGATACACAATCTACAGGAGGGACAGGGAGGGTAAAAGAGGAGAAGGAGTAGCTCTCTATGTAAAGGAAGGGATCAAAGCAACAGAACTTAAGAGTAAACAGGGAACAGATGAGGCACTTTGGGTCACCCTGGAGACAGGAAATGGCACCACAATCTGCATGGGGGTTGTATACAGACCCCCATCTCAGGGGGAGGGAATGGACAAGGAAATGATAGAAGGCTTTCTTAGAATGGCAGAAAAAGGGGGGATATTGTTGATGGGGGACCTGAATATGCCAGATGTTAACTGGAGCACCTTTGCTGCAGGCACATCCAAGAGCAGGGTCATTCTTGATGCCCTACAGGGGGCATGCCTCAGACAGCTAGTATTGGAACCCACTCGGGAGGGAGCAATCTTAGACCTGGTACTTTCAAATGGGGATGGAGAAAGAATCTCAGATTTAGAAGTGGGTAGCCATCTGGGAACAAGCGACCACCAAACAGTGTGGTTCACGATAAACACAGCCATACAATCAAGCCATACAAAAGCAAGAGTACTAGACTTTAGGAGGGCTGACTTTGGGAAATGAGAGAGTGCCTCAGAAAAGCACTAGCAAACAGGAAAGAAGGAGGGTGGAGGAACAATGGGAGTGATCAAACAGCCATCACAGAGGCAACAAGCCTTTGTGTAAAGCAAATCAATAAAACACAACGAAGGAAAAAACCGCTATGGTTCACAAAAGAGGTGGCAGGGAAGGTTAGGGAGAAAAGGACAGCATTCAGGAAATATAAGGAAACACAGATGGAGCAGGACAGAGAACTTTATCAGTTAAAGCAGAAAGAGGCTGGCAAGGCAGTCAGAATAGCAAAGGCCCAAACCGAGGAAAGGATAGCCAATTCTGTTAAGAAGGGGGATAAGACCTTTTATAGGTACATTAGAGAGCGAAGAAAGACCAAAGGAGGGATACTGAAGCTTAATAAAGGGGAGGGAATGTGGGTAGAGGGTGACAGTGAAAAAGCAGGGATACTGAACGAATATTTCTGCTCAGTATTCACAAAGGAAGAGGAGGGGGAGTTACCTAAACGAAACAAGAGAAACACTCTGAAGACGGGGTCGATACCAGTCCATTTACAGAAGAAAGGGTTCTGAAAGAACTAATAAAATTGAAGGTGGACAAAGCAATGGGGCCTGATGGGATTCACCCAAGAATTCTAAAAGAACTAAGGGTAGAACTAGTGACATCGCTGACTACTCTCTTTAACAAATCATGGGAGGATGGGGTGGTACCCGAGGACTGGAGGAGGGCAGATGTGATTCCTCTTCACAAAAGTGGGAGCAGGACAGAGGCAGGAAACTACAGACCAGTTAGTTTGGCCTCAGTGGTAGGGAAAATGATGGAATCACTTCTGAAGGAAAGAATTGTTGAGTACCTAGAGGAAAGTGGGGCACAGGACCCAAGGCAGCATGGATTCACGATGGGAAGGTCATGTCAGACGAATCTAATAGATTTCTTTGACTGGGTGACCAAAGTAATAGACCAGGGAGGGGCTGTGGACATGGCCTACCTAGATTTTAGCAAGGCATTTGATACAGTCCCACACAAAGATTAATACACAGATAGCCAGCCTTGGAATGGGTCCCAAGGTGATAGCCTGGATAAAAATTGGCTAGACAACAGGACGTAAAGGGTAGTAATGAAATGGAGTACACAGTGAAGAAAGGAGGGTTACTAGTGATGTAGCGCGAGGGTTCAGTACTGGGACCGGTCCTTTTAATGTCTTTATAAGTGACATTGCAGAGGAACTGGAAGAAAGTATGTCTCTTTGCAGATGACACAAAGATCTGCAACAGGGTTGATGCACAAGATGGAGTGGAAAGGATGAGAAGGACTTGGCAAGGTTGGAGAAATGGTCAAATGTATGGCAGCTCAGATTCAATGCAAAGAAGTGCAAGGTAATGCACATGGGAAACAAAAACCCAGGGAAGCATACACAATGGGGGGTGAGATACTGACAACAGTAAAAATAGAAAGGGACCTGGGGGTAATTATATCAGATGACCTAAAGGTGGGCAAGCAATGTGAGAAGGCAGTAAGGAAGGCTGGGGGGATACTGGGATGCATAGGAAGAGGCACCAATAGTAGAAAACAGGAAGTTGTTATCCCTCTGTACAGACAGTTGGTGAGACCCCATCTGGAATACTGTGTGCAGTTCTGGAGACCTCATCTCTGCAAAGACATAGACAGAGTGGAGGCTGTCCAGAGGAGGGCAACCAAAATGGTGCAGGGTCTGCACCAGAAGACATACGAAGAAAGACTAAAGGAGCTTAATATGTATACTCTTGAGGAAAGAAGGGAGAGAGGGGACATGATAGAAACTTTCAAGTACCTCAAGGGAATTAACAAAGTCCAAGAGGGTAGCATCTTCCAGAAAAAGAGATGTGCAAGAACAAGGGGGCACAATTTGAAGATAGAGGGGGGATGGCTCAGGGGTAATGTGAGGAAGTATTTTTTCACAGAGAGGGTTGTGGATGCATGGAACAGCCTCCCTGAGGAGGTTGTGGAGTCAAGAACAGTGGGGGACTTCAAGAATGCATGGGACAGGCATAAGGCAGTCCTAGGGGTGGGTAAGAGGAAGTAAGCTGTTAGTTAACTAGGATCTGCAGCTTATCTGTTAGGTAGGAAAATGGGCAGACTAGGTGGGCCAAGCGGTCCTTATCTGCCGTCAAATTCTATGTTTCTAAGTTTCTATGAGACTATGACAGCAGGCTGGGAGACCTGAATATGTACACCCTGGAGGACAGAAGCGACAGGGGGGACATGATAGAGACATTCAAGTATCTGGAGGAATCAATAAGGATGGAGCAGTTGGGGTCTTTAAGTTAAGGAGGGGAAGGGTCACCAGGGGGCACAGGCTAAGAATAGAGGGGGAAAGATTTAGGCAGGAAATGAGGAGACACTATTTCACAGAGAGGGTGGTAGCATAATGGAATGCCCTACCAGAATGGGTGGTATCATGTAAATCTGTGAACAGCTTCAAATGGGCATGGGACAGGAAACAGGGGAGAGTGAGGGTGGGGGAGATGGGGGGTGGCAGTGTGATGACAAAGTGGAGAGGGGTGCGGCAGCTGCAAACTAAGGGTTTGCTGCACATTCGAGCAGACTTAGATAGCCCGGGTGGTCTGTTTCTGCTGGCACATTCGTATGTTCGTTTGTTCATTTGTTCCCAACTCCTGGTCTGTGCCTTCACTCTAATTCGGAGGCTTACATGCCACTGCACCCTAATCCTCCTCCCTGCCAGTCTGGATATGAACAAGAACCTCTCTTTAGCCTCTCTGCCCATCACAATGCACTTGTCAAGAGGTATGCTCTCATGACCAGAGGGCCTTTGTATTCTGTTGTCTAAGCTCTGTAACCCATAACTCCCTGAGACTGCACCTGAAAAAGGGGTGTCATGGCTTTGAGTTTCCATCACTTCTTTTTTTGTTGGTCAAGGTTTTTATCCTGGGCAGACTGAGGGGCTGGTCAGCCTTGTTTCCAGGTGTCATAGGTTGGCCTGCTGCTGTTCTCTTTCCCTGGGAAGTGCATTCCCCCCACAGTGGGACCGGGGGGAAGGCTGTCCTCCTCTGCCTCCAGAAACTCACATCCAGTTTCCCCCTTACCCCATCTGGAGTGGCAGAATGGGCCATGATACCTTGGGTTGGGCTTCAGTAAGCCCAGTCCCCCTCTAGTTCTCACTTTCGTTTAATTCTCAGCACTGCAGCAAACTTGGATCACACATGTGTGTATAGACATGCATGTGCTCCAGAACCGCCATCTCCTTCCACCCATCTGACTTACATCAGCCTCACTCGCATCGGTGCTACCACCATGCCCCCACCTGGTGTCAGCCAAGAGCCAGGGCAGCTCATCACCCTAGTCCAGGAGAGGAAAGCTGCCAGGTGGCTGCTCAATCCTCTCCCAGCCCTCCTCCCTACTGACCCCAGGCAACCCAAGCCCACCGCTGGGTTGGCTAAGTTTCCATCTCTTTAGAGATTCTCAGTCTCCCTTCTGTGCCTTGTCTATCTCAACACTTGGACTGAGGTGGAGAGAGACAAGGTGAAAAGCCCTTCCCCTGGTTTTCTTATCTAAAACTGCCACTGACCTTTCCCAGTTCCATTAGCATTGTATTGCTAGACAGAGAGATACAGTGATACATGCTCTTGTGTGTAACAGGTGGCAGCCGGCCAAGGAAGTGAGTGATGTATCTATGCCAGTCATGTTGCTAGGACAGGGCAGGATGGCAGAAGGACTAGGAAGGAGTGGATCACTAGACAACCACCAGCATCTATGGTAGATGCATTTGTATTTAGGACAGGGATCGGGTAAGGGAAGAGTATCATTGGCACCAGGTAGAATTACAATATTTATTTACAGTCCAGCTGGGATCAGGGTGGGGGTGAGAATCTAGTATTGTTTCATTTTTTGCTTAGGCATGGCATCACATATGCCTAGGGATGGGGAGGGATAGTCCACGCAATCCATGGAGCAACAGCTGGTGCCTCACAAGTTAATGAGGCTATAATGGAATGAAAATATGCTCTTAGCACCTTGTATAGGCTCAGGGGTAATTTCCACGGGGACTTTCGAATACAGGAAGTTAGTTCAAGAGCACTAGCAAGTTTGAGATGCCCTAACCTTGGGAGAGTGATTTCTAGCAGGAGGAGGGAGGTAATGCTTCCATTGTATCACTCCCCACCTGGAGTAATGTGTCCAGGTCTGAAGGCTGCACCTCTTCAAGGACATCGAAAGGGTGGAGGTGGTGCAGATGAGGGCAACCAAAATAGTGAGAGGGTTGCACAAGAAGTCATATGCGGAAAGGCTGCAGGAACACCACATGTACTCCCTGGAAGAGAGGGCAGCGAGAGAGGACAGCGAGATCATTTTAGACCAGACAACTGACTTTTTGAACAAGTATGATTTATTAACACCACGACAACATGATTTTAAGCCTAATCATAATACAAAGACAGCCTTGGCTGGGTTCACCAGCTGCTTACAGAGTGCCCTAGATAAAGGGCACTCTGCTGCAACTGTTTTTGTGGACCTCACCAAGGCCTTTGATTTCGTTCAACATAGTCTGATTATTGGTGTACTTCAAAAATTACATTTTTCTACAGATGTTATTGCTTGGTTTATAGATTACTTAAGAAACAGAACTCATATTACATCTATTGGAGACAAATTCTTACAGCCAAAATCAATTGTTTGTGGTGTGCCCCAGGGCTCTATCCTGGGGCCGCTAATGTTTTTCCTGTATATGAATTCCGCTCCCAGTGACTGTTCACAGATATCAATGATTATGAATGCAGATGATGCGGATTTATTTGGGGTTAGTCCAAAACCTAACAATGCTATTGGGAAGGTTCAGGGTGATTTTGTTACCTTTCAAAATTGGTTACTTCAAAATTATATGGTTTTAAATGTTAAAAAAAACAAGATTATGTTATTCTCATATAAACAGAACAGTGAGGATCTTACCCCCATTACTGACCTAACTAGGAACATAATAGAGTTAGTCGACCATTTTAGGCATCTTGGGTTGTTCTAACCTAGCTTTCGAAACTCATATTAATAGTGTTTGGAAAACAATCCATCAAAGACTGGGGGGTCTTTATCGAGTAAAAACCTGTTTAACCTCTGAAGCTAGAGTCCTGCTAGCCCACAGTTTTTCATTTAGTGTGTTAGATTATGACCGAATGCTTATTCAGCCGACAGTAATAATTTGTTAGAACGTCTTCGGGTCACATATAACACTATTCTTAGGTTTATGTTGAGTGCTCCTTTTCATACCCACCAGTGTTCCCTTTATCAGCAGTCCAATAGCTTGTCATTGGATAACAGAATTCAGTTTAAAATTGGCACATTTATGTTTCATTTCAGGTTATCTCCAAGACTCTATCGCTAGTCTTTTCCCTAGGATTATTAATGGATGTGGTAATAGATCTCAGTATGGATTTACCTTTAAGCTTCCACTGTTTTGTAAGGTAATAAGTCAAAGATTTATTCTCTTTAGGGCCCCCAAATGTTTTAATTCACTACCTGTTGAACTCCTGAGTTATTAATCAGTTATTAACTTCAAAAGGGGACCGATGCTGTTTTTAAAAGATCTGCAGCATTGTGTTTGCAAGTAGCATAATTTTTTTATGCAATTTCTCTGTGCTGTGAACAATGTTATATTGTTGTACAGGGTATTGTCTATTTTGAATTGTTATTGAATGTTATATTGTATATGTTCTATGTGTTCTGTATAGTCCTACTTGTCACCTGTGAAAATGGGCATTTTGCTCATCAGGCCTACAAGAATGAAAATTAAATGAAAAGAAAACAATGGGACATGACTGAAACCCACAGTACCTCTGCTGGGAGTGGGAGGAGTCAGCGACACCTCTGACGAACTAGCGTCAGTGGTGATGGAACAGGCAGGGACAAGGGGAAGAGTGAATGGGCCTAGAGGTCTTTTTCTGCCAACAAAAACAAAGTGCCCCTCTGCTGGGCTATCTGCCTTTTCCAATCGCCTTCCCTTACTTGAGAACAAACTCCCTTCCTCCTGGTTACTGCTCATCACCTGCCTCCTTCAGGCACCAGCTGACACTTCAACCCCTCTCACTTGTTCCTGTTTCCCTTCCTCATGATATTCTGATGACTGAATCTTTTTCCATCTAGCCTATTGCCCTTCATTCTATTATTGTTGGGTGTTCTCTTCACTTTATTCCTATACAAGCAAATTTGTCACTATTTATTCTAACCTTGTATGACACGTTGATCTAATGTTTTGATACTTGTGCTGTCCACTGCTTGTTCCACCTTTCCTCCCCTCGGGTCACACCTAGAAATGAGCCATGGATCAGTGTGCCTTTCCTAGTTACCAATTTTCAAATAAATCAATAGATATATATAAATAGATAAATACGCACATAAATAAATAACTACCTACTTCACGGGAGTGAACAAGATGCAAGTGGAGGATCTATTTGGAGAAAGGAAGGCACTAGTACAAGGGGGCATGCAATGAAGCTAAGAGGGGGAGGTTTAGGAGACATATGCAGAAACACTTCTTCACTGAAAGGGTAGTGGATAACTGGAACAGCCTGCCAGAGGAGTTAGTTAGGGTAAAGACTGCAGAAAACTTCAAGCGTGCGTGGGATAGGCACAGGGGGCATATGTGCTAGAGGAACAGGGGAGGGAGAGACACCTATGACCAACTAGGGTCAGTGGTGATGGAATAAGCAGGGACAGGGGGCTGACTGGATGGGCCTAAAGGTCCTTTTCTGTTGACCAAGTCTGTGTTTCGATGTTTCTGATTGCTTTCCTTTCTTTGACAGCCTATGGTAAGTAGAAGCCCATACTGTACCTCTATAAAGCCATCAGGGGGATATGCTTAATGCAGAGAGCACATTTAGTGACTTCTTAAGAGCTTTGCTCTAGAGTGCTATGGCCTTGATATTCAGATTTTTAGTATGGCACTAGCATGAATAGGGCCACACTAACCAGATATATAATCTCCAAACATGGCAGAGGTGATGTTGAAAGCTGCCTACAATGCGGCACTAAGCAAACAGCAGAATTATGCTACATACACCACTGTGCCCTTGCAAATAAGAGAACCCCCCCTTGCATAAGGGGTGCAGTGGTATATTCAAAGAAGTCTGGAAGTGCTAGAGGTCTGCAGTGGCAGCACTATTTGCCACTCCCAAAATCCATTCCTTAACAAGCACAGCAGTGCGGGATTCCACCCCCCCCCCGGACAGGTGCCAGTGACGCCCTTCCACCTCCAGCTTTGATCCCTGAGATAACATTTAAATCCCTGGCAGTCTACTGGACCCCCTACTAATGGCATATGGTCACCATTTTAGGCACATAGGCTCTGCAAATGGTACTTAGCTAGCAGCTCAGCCGATTTAAAGTCACGGCTTAACAGGCATGGATTTCTAAATTTTGAGGGACCCCTGTTACCAGAGTGCTCCAACCTGCCTTAGGGCTACACATTACTCCAGAGAAGTAAACTAGGAGCAGAAATTCAAACCTTACAGAGAGCTCAATCTATGCTGCCTGCTCCCTCAGTGCTATAACAAAAACCAAGGTAGCTGTTGCAGATGGAATGTTCCATGTTCCTGGGGTCTATGCTGAGGTCACAGCTTTTAGGCTGCACCACTACTCCAGTGGGGGAGTACATTACACATATGTATTAACTACTTTCCCCACTGACGACGTTGAGTGATACAGAAGATGACATTTAATTCCCCGACAGTCTAGTGGTACCCCCCCAGCACCTCGATCCATGAGATAATGAAGTAACACTCCCTGGCAGTTGAGGTGCACCACCCTCCAGCCCCATACCAATTTGAAATATTAAAATATTATCAAACCCTCCCTAGTAGTCTAATGACCCACCTCCCTCACCCAATCCCCATGGTAAATATCAAAGATATGTATAACTTTCCCTAGTAGCATAGTGGTTCCCCCCCCATCCTGATCCCCAGGATACAACTGTACAATTCATTGGCAGTCCAGTGGTACCCTTCCCCATACTGACCTGATCCGCATAAAGTGCAGTTACGTAAGAACTTTTCGTAACAGTAGATCTTATAGACAATCTCTTGCAGCAAGCCACACCTTTGGAACTATAACCGTCAGACACTAGGATCACATGGAAACGTTTTAGCTAGCAGTCTACTAGGGCTGCCCATGACAACGACGTCAGCCATCATCACCACTCCTATATATATATATATATATATATATATGTGGGCAGCACCATGCCCTCCTCCATTCCCCCGCCGGAGACAAGACATAAAGGATGTCCGCTGAAGGAACCAAGGCAGGACAGAGGTTCCTGCCACTAGAAAGTGAGAGACAGCAATCAAAATACCCTGGAGGAGATAGACACAGAGGATCAAGGGGGATGGAGGGAGGGACAGCATGGCTTGCTGTAAGAGAGTCTCTCAAAGATTTACTGTTGCAGTAAGTTCTTAATGTAACTGCACTACCTTCGTCAAGAATATCTCTTACAGCAGGCCACACCTTTGGAACAAGTCCCAAGCAGTTCGGACATTGGAACAAACTGGGAGGTTGAAAGCAACAGGCTCAAGAAAGAAGGCTTTGTAGCATAACCAGACCCAAACCTGCTCTTCTTCTGGAAGCAATGTCCAGACTGTAGTGTCTAGTGAAAGTATGCAGCTGTGCAAATCTCATCAGCTGAAACATTCCTGACACAGGCAGTAGAAGTAGCCACACCTCGAGTTGAGTGGCCATGCACATACCTCTCAACCTTTTGTCCCCCAAATGAGGAACATTGCCTGTCAACATGTGGAACAGATGGGCAAATGTGGAACACTTAATCAAATCTTTACCTAAGAAGCTCAAACACTGTTAAAATGTTGCATTTATGTTCAGAATGTCTGTTATTAATTGATTAAGTTGTTTTTTCCATCATTTACTATAGATTTTTGCTTTAAACTGTTGACTTTGAATGTGGAACAAGTCCTCACAATGTGGAACACGGACTTTTTCTGAAGTAAAATGAGGAACGTTCCTCGTAATGTGGTACAGTTGAGAGGTATGGCCATGCACAATACCAGGAAGTTCCTCACCATACTTCCTATAACAAAAAGTAATGCAGCCGACCAAACATTTGGACAAGCATAGCTTTGAAACTGGAATGCCCTCTTTCCCAGGGGTAAAAGACAAACAGCTGCGAGGACTTAATAAAATCCTTCGTATGGTGAACATAATACCAGAGTATTCTATGTACATCTAAGACATGGAGCAATGCTTCCCCTGGACTGGCGGGGTCTTGATAATACACAGTCAGGTGGATGGACTGAATCTGATTTAAAGTAAACTCAGACACTACCTCAGGCAGAAACTTAGGATTGGTACGCAAAGACACCCTGGCCCGGATATTCAAACTGCGCCATTCTGAGGCGCAAGCCCTTGAGCTGCTCAAAATAGTTGCGCACGGGTGTGGCCGGGGCGATATTCAAAGGAGTTGCACTATTGAGCAACTCCTTTGAATATCACCCCCCAGCCACAGCCACTGTGCATGGCGCAGTGGAACTTGCGCCACCGCAAGTTGTCAGAGAGGAGCATTCAACTTGCGGTGGAGCAAGTACCATTGCGCCATGCGCAAATTTCCGATATTCAAAAAGTGACATGTAAATGGGGCTATAATTCATGCAAGGTGCGGGGGGGGCCATTTGCATCTGATTATGGCCCCATTTGCATGCCATTAGCATGTAGGTGCGCTGATCCCCGAGGACTTGCGCTTGGCCACCCTGCCAGGCAGCAGCCGTCGGGGACTGACGCACCCTGCAGCCCGATCGCGGGCAGAACGTGAAAAGAACCCCCCCCAAACATCTCCCTAATGCCCGATCGCGGGCAGAATGTGAAAACAACCCCCGCCCTAAACATCTCCCTAATGCCCGATCGCGGGCAGAATGTAGACTACACCCCGCCCAAACATCTCCCTAATGCCCGATCGCGGGCAGAGATGAAACAACCCCCCAGTGCCGATCGGGCCAGAATGTAATAGGAACCCCCAACCCGAATATCTCCCTGGTGGTCCAGTGGACCGTAATGCCGATCGCGGGCAGAATGTATAAACAACCCCAAACATCTCCCTGGTGTCTAGAGTCTCCCCACCCACCATGAAGCCTCACCACCCCGATGTCATTCACAAATCTGGACTGTCATGCTAGTATGGGCTGCACCATTGCTCTAGCTCTGCACCAATGGGCGTGCAGCCCACCAGACAGTCAGTCGGCGATGGCGGGGTGGCAGGCAGGTGGGATGCTGCCAGCTGCCGGGGAGCGGGGTGGTGGGGCTTCATGGGTGGGTGGGGTGGGGGACACTAGACACCAGGAAGATGTTTGGGGGTTGTCATCATACATTCTGCCCGCAATCAGGCATTACGGTCCACTGGACCACCAGGGAGATATTCGGGTTGGGGGTTATTACATTCTGCCCGCGATCGGGCACGGGGGTTGTTTTTACATTCTGCCCGCGATCGGGCATTAGGGAGAAGTTTGGGCAGGGGGTTCTTTTCACATTCCTGCCCGATCGGCATTACGGTCCACTGGACTACCAGGGATGTGAACAGGAGAGGCCACATTGATGCACAATCGGGCTGGTGGGGGGCACAGGGACTGGGTTGGGGGCCAGCCACGGGTGGCAGCTGCTGTGTGCGCCCTGCAATACAGCAGCTCACCTGTGGGTGGCCTTCAACAAACCTTTTTTGGCTCAAAGTTGTGCTGGCGCAGGTTGGGGGTTGCGCCTGCACAACTCTGCACAGCCCGACTGGATATCGGGCTGTGCAGTTTATGCATGGTTCCTCCCCCTCCTGTTGAGCATGCATTCATTTGCATTGCGCTGTTGCTCAGCCTGTTTTCAGTGGCGCAACTGCCTCCTGCTGAATATCGCAGAATGGCGCAATGTGGGACTTGAGCATGCGCAACCCTGTTGCGCATGGCACAACCCTTTTGAATATCCCACCCCGTCTTTGTGGAAATTCAAATATTCATTCATTTCATTCATTTTTATGTTTGCTTGCACGCATGTGCAAGAAACATAGTGCCATCATATGAGTTTTTCAGAGGTGTGTCAGCATCTTCCAATTCAGTCAGTGTGTTTGCAGGCGTGGTCACAGTTCTCCAATCACTGCTGGAGCTGTCTATGACAGCAGCTGAAAATGCAGTGGCATACAGTTGAAAGAGGGAGCTACGCTTCAGTGAGCAGCTCCTCCCCTCCCCCCACACACACACAGCTCAACTGTGTTGGTTACCTGATAGATTGCTGTAGTATTGTCTAGCTTAGAGAGACAAGCCACACATCATTACTTTAATAAACTGTTCCCTGCCACAGCAGGACCACCCAAAATGTGTGGGTGCCTAACAGTCCTTACACACGCCAGCTCTCCAAAACACACCTTCATGGACTCCATGGGTTCTAATCCTCCAGAAAAAAAATACCTCAGCATTTGATGTGAAAACTCAGACTTCTTTGTATGTGTAATTCCAAGCGTTTTCTCTTACTAGACTCTGTCAATGTGAACTCCCCGCTACTAAAACCTATGCAAACGAACTTGAGCGTACTGTACTACCTGCAGCTGAAGCAAAGAACAGCCAGAATGCACAAAGAAGAACACACTATTATGCATTTCAGCAGCAGCCAGTGGGGGAGGTTTTCATGACTGAAGCACTTTAATGCGCCTTTTAGTGCTGTCATATACACACCCCTGTGTGGTAATTCACTAAACTGCACACACAGTCTGGTAATGCAGCTTCAAATTTTTTTTTTTTTTTCTCTGAATTGCCGTGAGCTGGCATTTAGATAGAATCACACAGCTCTTTCTCAAATCAGATGCTCAATGAAGTCACAAAACCTTGTGACCCTAAACATCTTAGGGTTGGACATGTGCCCTAACAAAATAGCGAAAACTAGGTATAGAAAAAACAAACACAAATTCAACCGTAGCTCACAATCGAATCCACCCTTTTCTCCGGCGAATCTGAAGCTGCCTAACAGCCCACCCCTGGGTGCTCATGCACTCCCTCCACCCGCACAACATATGGCCAACGGGGGTGCTGTTGCATTTTATTTCATAATTTCCTGATCCCGTTGCTGCCATCATACTGATACAGCAATTCTTTTTATGGCTCAAAAACTGCCTGACATTAGCTGAATTATAAATGGCATCCCTGTTTGACGCTGTGGTGTGGAATATGGTGGTGCTCAAATTTTAAGACAAGTATTACATGCAGATATGTTGTTATTGACTCATGTCACTTACCATTTTATACATCTATTTTTTTCAATTCACTTTTGCTGACAAATGTTGATCGCAGGGATTCTGGTGTCACAATTCAGTTCAGCGACGTGTAACATCTTAGTGCAGATGCTAAGTAACTGTTTTAAAATGCTGAAAAAGTTAACAGTCATGAAAATGCATGAACTTCTTTCTTCAGTGTCTGGAGCTGTAGTGGTGTTATTGGCAAGTGCATGTCCCTTTGCTCCAGATCTATCAGTGAGATGTCTATTCTGTGCAATGGACAGTGGCTGAATGTTATCAGCTGACAGTTTTCATTTCATTACCAACAGATGAATATTCAGGGCTTTGCAAATGCAACTTTGCTGGTAGCACAATTTCATGCCCCCAAGTGTCTGTCATCAGTTAGTGGTTATATCTTAACCGATGATCACAAAAGTATGAAAAGATTTGCCGCTGAGTAATGTAAATGCCAAACTACCTAAGCACCTTTAGGCTGCAAACAGAATTTGAACGTATAGGGATTCTGGACCGGTGTATCACCCGCACAGCAACAGTTAATAAGTTTAAGCACATTCTCAGGACATTGTTTCACTTGCCCCCTCTTCCCACTACGATCCTGGTCACCTGAAATAAACCTGACATTTTAGTATCTGTTTTACATCTTGGCTCAGTTAGGCAATCAGCGCTGTAAGAACATAAATGGACATATAAATGGGGACTTTAACATGCCGTGGTGCTTGTGTCTTAGTCCAGCTGTGCAATATCAGCCTGAAGCTCAGGTAGGGCTTACTGTCTACCACTTTGTTCACTCCCCCATGTACCTGTACCATTTCACATCCTCCCTTGCCTTAGTCCAGCTGTGCTACATCAGTTTGAAGCTCTGGTAGGGCTTACTGTCTACCACTTTGTTCACCCCCCCATGTATCGCTGTGCTACATCAGCCTGAAGCTCTGGTAGGGCTTACTGTCTACCACTTTGTTCACCACCCCCCATGTACCTGCACCATTTCACATCCTCCCTTGATCTACAGTGAGTGTATCCCTCATTCATACATCACATATGCACGCACAAAAAAAAAAAAACCCTGGTCTTCAAAAATTAAGATACATTTATTATGTTTGTTATGTTTGCTTGTGCGCATGTGCAAGAACGTAGTGCCATCATCCGAGATTTTGGAGGTGTGTCACCCCCTCTTCCAATTCAGTCAGTGTGTTGGCAGGCGCAGCCCTTGTAAGCCAATGCATGCTGGAGCTGTCTATGACAAGCTCCAAAATGCAGTGGCATGCAGTTCAAAGGGGGAGCTACACCTCAGTGAGCAGCGATATCGCTTGCTCATGCACAGCTCCCCCCTACACACACATGCACACGCAGGCGTCCGTGCCCCCCCTGCACACACACACTGTATAGCCGACGGGGGTGCCCAATCCACCTTCGGCTGTGCTGCGCTCCCCCGGCCCCCCCCAAAGCCTTCCAAATGCCACGCTGGGTGCCCAGCCCAGCGTGGCAACTCATGATATAGCTGACGGGGCACTAACCCGTCGGCTCCACTGTCCTCACCCCCAAGTACTGGGTGCCATGCTGGAGCCCACCACAGGTGGGCAATCGATGCTTTGGGCGACGGGGTGCCCATCCCCTGTGTCTGAACACCCTCCCAACTCATCCTTGTGCCATGCTGGGAGCCCACCCCAGCATGGCAAACGTCCGCACATCATCATTAGAAACAAAAGAACACCTGTAAAAAAAACGGTCCCACGTAGTCTCCTGGCCCCCCTCCCACAACCTGCACCCACCCACTGCGCATCCTGCCTTCCCACACACCCCCTCACCCCATACTTAGCTCCAGACCTCAGCATGACGATCTTTGGTGGACCGGGAACACATCTGCACTCTTCAAAGCCGACCGCAAACTGAGGAAATGCCGGTAAGCTGTATAATGGGCTAGACACTCTGGAGACAGAAGTTGATACCAGCCCATTTACAGAAGAAAGGGTTCTGAAAGAACTCTTAAAACTGAAGGTGGACAAAGCAATGGGGCCTGATGGATTCATCCCAGAATTATAAAAGAACAAAGGGTAGAATTAGCAACACACTGACTACCCTGTCTAACAAATCATGGGAGGATGGGGTGGTACCCGAGGACTGGAGGAGGGCAGATGTGATTCCCCTTCACAAAAGTGGGAGCAAGGCAGAAGCAGGAAACTACAGACCTGTTAGTTTAACCTCAGTGGTAGGGAAAATGATGGAATCACTTCTGAAGGAAAGAATTGTTGAGTATCTAGAGGCCAGAGGAGCACAGGACCCAAGGCAGCATGGATTCACAGCAGGAAGGTCATGCCAGACAAATCTGATAGATTTCTTTGACTGGGTGACCAAAGTAGTAGATCAGGGAGGGGCTGTGGACATGGCCTACCTAGACTTTAGCAAGGCATTTGACACAGTCCCACACAAAAGATTAATATACAGGTTAGCTAGCCTGGGAATGGGTCCCAAGATGACAGCCTGGGTAAAAAATTGGCTGGAGAATAGGACACAGAGAGTAATAGTAAATGGAGTCCACTCTGAAGAAAGGGGGGTTACTAGTGGGGCACCGCAGGGTTCAGTATGGACCGGTCCTCTTCAATGTCTTTATAAGCGACATTGCAGAGGGACTGGAAGGAAAGTATGTCTCTTGCAGATGACATAAGATCTGCAACAGAGTTGATGCACAAGGTGGGGTGGAAAGGATGAAAAGGGACTTGGCAAGGTTAGAGGAATGGTCAAATGTATGGCAGCTTAGATTCAATACTAAGAAGTGCAAGGTAATGCACCTGGGAAACAAAAATCCAGGGGAAGAGTACACAATGGGGGGTGAGATATTAACAACAACAAAAATGGAAAGGGACCTGGGGTAGTCATATCAGATGACCTAAAGGTGGGCAAGCAATGTGAGAGGGCAGCAAGGAGGGCTGGGGGGATACTGGGATGCATAGGGAGAGGCATCACCAGTAGAAGACAGGAAGTTATTATCCCTCTGTACAGACAGCTGGTCAGACTGCTTCTGGAGTACTGTGTGCAGTTCTGGAGACCCAGTCTTCACAAAGACATAGACAGGATGGAAGCTGTCCAGAGGAGGGCAGCTAAAATGGTGCAGGGTCTGCAGCAGAAAACATATGAAGAGAGACTTAAGGAGCTTAATATGTATAGCCTCGAGGAAAGGAGGGACGGGGGGACATGATAGAAACTTTCAAGTACCTCAAGGGAATCAACAAAGTCCAAGAGGGTAGCATCTTTCAAAAAAACAGGTGTGCAAGAACAAGAGGGCACAATTTGAAGATAGAGGGGCGGCTCAGAGGTAATTTAAGGAAGTATTTTTTCACAGAGAGGGTTGTGGATGCATGGAATGGCCTTCCGGAGGAGGTTATGGAGTCAAAATCAGTGGTGGAATTCAAGCATGCATGGGATAGTCATAAGGCAATTCTGGGGGGTGGGGGTAGGAAGAAGTAGGCTGCTGGTTAACTAGGATCTGTAGCTTATCCAGTAGGTAGGGAAATGGGCAGACTGGGTGGGCCAAGCGGTCCTTATCTGCCGTCAAAGTCTATGTTTCTATGTTTCTATGTTTCCGGAGGAGGTCGTGGAGTCAAAAACAGTGGTGGAATTCAAGCATGCATGGGACAGTCATAAGGCAATTCTAGGGGGTTGGGGTAGGAAGAAGTAGTCTGCTGGTTAACTAGGATCTGCAGCTTATCCAGTAGGCAGGGAAATGGGCAGACTGGGTGGGCCAAGTGGTCCTTATCTGCCGTCAAATTCTGTTTCTATGTAGATAGGGGGTTTTCAACTTTGTTGCATATCTCAGCCATTTTTTGGAATTTTTGCACCAAATTTTCAACATGGGGTTTTTGGGCCCCCCGTCTCATGAATTATGTCACTGTCATGGCGTTATTCGGGCCCGAAGGGTGATTTCACAGTCACTGTGCAGTCACTGCGCGAAATCACCCTTCGGGCCTGAATAACACCATGACAGTGACATCATTCATGAGAAGAGGGTCCCAAAAACCTCATGTTAAAAATTTGGTGCCAAAATTCAAAAAAATGACTGTTTTACGAGCGTGCGATGCACAGTTCCTACACAGGCTCATAAGTTCATGAATTTTCAATATTTCCACTCCAGATTTTCAAAATTGCCATTTTACCACACCTTCTTATGAGTAGTACAGCTGTCATTTTTCACATCTCACGCAAAATGTGTTTACACCCATGTAGCGCACAATGGCGCAGTCGGTGTGCGAAATCAATGTACGTGACAAATTACGAAAATCACAGTGACACTGTTCATGAGCAGAGGTCTTAAAATGGCTATGTTGAAAAGTTGGTGAAAAAATTCCTAAAAATGACTGTTTTAGGAGCGTGCGTTGCGCAGTTCCTACTCACGCTCGTAAGGTAGCGAATTTTCCATATTTTCACTCCATATTTTCAACATTGCCATTTTACCACACCTCCTTATGAGTAGTACAGCTGCCATTTTTCACATCTCACACAAAACATGTTTCCGCCCATGTAACGCACAATGGCGCAGTCGGTGTGCGAGATCAATGTATGGGACAAATTAAGAAAATCACAGTGACACTGTTCATGAGGTGAGGTGTTAAAATGGCTATGTTGAAATTTGGTGAAAAAATTCCTTAAAATGACTGTTTTATGAGCGTACGTTGCACAGTTCCTATGCATGCTCGTAAGTCTGTAAATTTAATATTTTCACTCCAGATTTTCAACATTGCCATTTTATTACACTTCCTTATGAACAGTACAGCTGCAATTTTTCATGTCACCCAAAATGTGTTTTCGCACATGTAGCGCACTATGGTGCTGTTGGTGTGCCAAAGCAATGTTTAGGACAGATTAAGAAAATCACAGTTACACTGTTCATGAGCAGAGGTCTTAAAATGGCTATGTTTAAAATTTGGTGACAAAAGTCCATAAAATGACCGTGTTAAGAGTGAGCATTGTGCAGTTTCCACGCACCAGCGTTAGTTCATGACTTTGTAATATTTTCAGTCCAGATTTTCACCAGTGGCATTTTTCCACACTTCCTTATGAACAGTACAGCTGTCATTGTTCACAACATGACTGAAGTGTGTTTTCACACTTCCAGCGCAGAGATGCGTGGTCGCTGTGGGAAATCATTGTTCGGCACAGATAAAGAAAATCACAGTGACACTGTTCATGATCGGAGGCACCAAAATGCCTGCGTTGACAATCTGCCGTAAAAAATCCCCAACCTAATTATATTACAGGTGTGCGTTGCACAGTTTTTTTTTATTTTATTTTATTGAAATCTAGGATTACAAATACCTTTGAGCAGGAACTGCTCGTTTACAAAGGTTCCACGTCGAAGGAATGAGGGGTATACATATATACATACATACATACAAAGGTCAACATAATAATACAGTTACACAATAACAAGAAGCAAGAGATTGAGGCTTAGGAAATTCCAGTAATTCAAAATTTGCCAAATGTTAGGTAGCATGACATAACCAGCCAAGGGCAATCTTGGAAATAAGCACTGCAGGTGAGAGGGAAGGGGATATGCAGGCAGGAAGGCCATTGTCGGAGGGTAGAGGGTGAGGGTAAGAGCTCTAAAGGGAGAGAGAGAGAGAGAGAGAGAGAGAGAGGAGGGATAAAAGTCAGGAAATGCCCCAGGGGAGGAAAGGGAGAGGGGGCAAGGGGGTAGGCAGGTAGAAGGAGGCAAGGCGGGGAGAGATAGCTTTCAAGACTGAAGTTTATATGTACGCTCGTGACTTCACCATTTTTTTTTTTATATTTTTACTAGATTTGCCACATTGCCATTTTTTACACCTCCCCATGAACAGTACAACTGTCATTTTTTACATCCTGTTCGGAATGTTTTTGCACCTGTGGTGCTAAATGCCGTAGTCACTGTACATAAGCAGCATTTGGCTAACAAACTGATATTCCCCCTGTTCATGAGGTAGGGTCACAAAACAAACATGTTGAAAATTTGGAGTGAAAATACCAACGAATGCCTGAGGTATTAGAGTTCCCAACCATAACGCCCAACCCTGTAGAGAATGACAGGCATCAGGAGTGTGACTTGGGATTCTTGCCTGTGATGCTCATACCATTCCACACCCTGCAGTCAATGAGAGGCATTGAGGTATGCTTTGGACTCTTTGGCCCCAAACTTCACCCCATTCTCCTATATCACACCCATCTCACCATATTTCCTAATGAAATGGGGTGCGCATAAGGGCCAAAGACCCCAAGGAACCCTGTGACACTTGTCAGTGTCTGCAGGGTGGGGTGTGGTGAAATGGCGTGGCCGTTATGCCTGATGACCCAAAGGCACACCCCAATGCCTGTCACTCTCTGCAGGGTGGTGGTGGGGTTGGCTTCAGTTCAATACTTCACTGCCATTACTATTACTCAGCTCTGTAATTTCTACACTACCACTGCCAATGCCAGCTAGCAAACATTCGGCATTGACAAATGCTTGTTATTAAATGGGTTAGATCATTGAGTAAAACTTATTTAAAATGATGACTCGTGGCATTTACAATACAATTACTAAACAGTTGCTGACATATAAAAACAAACACATCATATTACAAGTACACATTACAAATACAGGTGTAACCCCTAGGTGGCGCTACCCTAAGTGCTACTACCCCTTCCTGCTGGGCAACCAGTAGGTTGAGGGGCCTGAGTTCTGAAATGAGTGCCTCCACCCAGAGGTCAGGGTTATTAGTGGTCGAACTAGCTTGGGCACAGACCTCACCTCGGTTCCTGAAAATGGCCCACACAGAATGCAGCAATGACCTTCACAGTACCCCAATACAATTTTCTCCCGCTCGAAACTATGCAACGCTTGCTCAGTTATCATGAGCTGTTTCTCTCTCGACTCCCAACTTAGATCTGGCTTGCCAGCAGACAGCTCATGGTATTCCCCCAGATCCAAACAGTTCGGTTGGTCAGCACAACTGTCAATCACACAATAACTCCCCTTTCAGTACCAAAAGTTGCCAACAGTCCAAAACTACAATTCCCGCTGGTTTGGGTCCATACAGCCCCTATGAGCAGGCTCCATTTTAGAGTCCCCTGTTATTGATTGGTCCAATTCGGCAGTTCGGGACCAAAATGGAGGAGATAATCAGTACAGTCTTGGCTGCAAATAAGGCAGGTTAGAACAAACTACATTATCATTAGTGCTCTAAAATATTTCCAGCAAATAGTTGCATCCTTTAGCAGAACTCCCTCTGCGCAACTAGCGATGGCAAAAACGGAGCAATTAGCAGGCATCCCGGGTGGGACTCGAGCATGGAAACACTCAGTCCCCCTCCCAGATTAATTATTACTGAAAATAGAGAGCCCTTAAAGCGACAGTACACGGAGGCCATGCATGCACTCACTGGTAATACAGTTAAATGGCTATAGCACTGAACACTAGCCAGGCAGCGATCAATTAGGCGAGCTCATGGAAGACTTTTCGGGAATCCCCATTGGTAAGGGGGGTTACACCGGTATTCACATACAACACTGCAAATATAGAGGCTCACACATGAAAACCTGAAGCCTGGAAATCCTCCAAGCAGAAGAAATAGCAACTAAAAAATAATGCTTTCCATGGCAGAAAGCATGGCTCGCAAGTCACGACTGGCTCAAACATAACCAAAGTAAGCTTCGCTAACACAAAATTCTGATCCCATGGTGGGGCTGGATTGCGCATTGGAAGATTCAAGTGTAGGATGCATCCCAAGAACATACGGGACACATCCAGCTGGGCCACAGTATGACCCTCAACAGACACATGGAAGGCTGAAATGGCCATACGGTGAACCTTAATGGAAGAGTACTGCAGTCGGGCATCACAGAAGGAGCAAAAGTACTCCAGAATCTGATTCACTGGACAAATGAAAGGATCCAGGTGATGAGAAGCAGCACACAGAGCAAAGTGCTTCCACTTCACAGAATAAGTGGCCCTGGTGTAGGGTTGTCTGGCGGCCACCAGGACATCAGCCATCTTCTGGGAAGTTCCAAAACTAGCAATGGCTATGTCTTCAGAAGCCATGCACGAAGACGAAGACATTTGAGGTCCAAATGGACTAGAGTGCCCTTCTGTGAGAACAAGTCAGGGCACACAGGCAGAGGTACAGGAGGTTCCACTGTAAGCTGCTGTAGTTAGGTGAACCAGATCTGTCGAGGCCAGAAGGAAGCCACTAGGAGCAGAGTGGCCGCTTCCATATGCAGCTTTTTTTTTTATTCATTTTTATTAACAAAAAATGGGTACATAAATCAAAAACAGAGAACATCCCTGCTTATTTATCTCATTAAGCACTATTTATTCAATATTATAACAAAGGATAAAAGATAACACATATTCTTGATTTCATTACGAGTCCATATTCCTGCTTATTTTTGGCTCACTGTGAAACAACATTGCCTGAATTGATGGACTGATCTCGGGTAAGTGGTCGCTATAGTGTCTAAGACCCTCATATGGGGCCACTAACCGGGGTCTCCCCTGGAAGGTATCTGGGTGTCCAGATCTGGGTATGAGTCCAATCAAACCAGCCATCTGGTCCATATATGGATGTAAATATATGTTTTTTGATTGATTTTCAAAGTTAATTCTTCTAACTCAGCGATCTCTTGAACCACTTGGATCCAGATTTTTACTGTGGGTGGATCAGCCTTCAGCCAATTACGGGTAATGGTCTTATGTGTGGCTGTTATTAAGATGGCCCAGAGGTAGAGTGTGTCCCTGCTCCTCAGGCCTCTAGGTTGCTGGCACAGTACCATATTTGGCCATCCCAAAGGATCATCCAGAGAGAGGAGATCCATTAATACAGAGCTCACTTTAGACCAGAAGGGCTAGAGCCATGGGCAAGCCCAGAATAAATGCAAATGATGGCTGTCTGCTCTTCACACTGTTTCCAGCACTCCGAAGTACGGGAAGGTCCCCTTCTATTAAGGAGGGATGGTGTGAGAAAAAAGCAGACCTTCACCCTCCACTCAAATTCCTGCCAGTGGGGGGATAGTGTGGTTTTAGGGGTGACATGACAGACTTTCCTCCAGTCGACATCTTTTGGGGTCAGCCCCCCTTCCCCCGCCATCCATTTGGACTTTTTGTTCTCAAGGGGGTCCCTTTTCAGCCCCACAAGTGACTTGTAAATCACAGAGATCAGTCCTTTCTGAATCAGGCCTTCCAGAATGCTCTGTAGATTTTCGAGGAAAGGCAGCGCTCTAGAGGGGTCTGGATCCAGTTGTTAGCATTTGATGATATGAGACCGGACCTGCAAGAATCTCAAATGGTCAGAGACAAGAAGCTCATAAGAGGATCTAAGAGTTTCAAAGTCTAGTACCGAATGCCCCCTGAATAAGTTGTCTCAGATGAGTTAACCCCTGCCTGCCCCAGGTTGTATATATGTGTGATCAAGGTGGGCTGGGAGAAATTGGGGATCCCAGGCTACACTGCAGAGTGGTCATACGGAGTTCACCAGTTTATGTTTTTGCCATGCTGTATGGACAGCTGCTAAATTATCCCTGACTGTGATTAGAAAGGGGAGGTGGGACAGCAGAATTACTAAGTGGATGCATTACCCTGGCTCCCGGGGGAGGGTGCAGACTCTTCTTTTCCCCCCAGCGCCATTGTCTTCCAGTTGGCTGCATATGTAGGAATGGACCACTGTAAGGTTACTTTCAGTTGTACAGCCAGATAATAGTCTTCAAGGTCTGGGAGTGACCTCCCACTCCTACCTCTGTGTGCCTGTAGAATTTACAAGTTTATCCTAGGTCTCTTATTTTTCCATATGAAGTTTGAGATCACCCTGTGCCAGGTCTGGAACTGAGACCTGTAGATATATGTGGGCAGGCACTAGAAAAGGTACAGGAATCTGGGAAGTATATTCATGGTGAACAACTGGATTCTAGAATACATGGGTAGGTTTATCAAGGACCATCTTTCAAAGTCTCTTTTCATTTAGTTTATTAAGTGATTATAATTAGTCTTGAAAAAATGGGAAATAGTTTTGGTGATGTAAGTGCCCAAATATTTAATTTTAGTGACTGCCCAATTTAGTGGGAGAAGGCCAAGGACAACTGGGGAAGGCCTATAGTAAAAGCTTAAGACTTTGGTTTTTGTCATGTTAAGTGAGTAACCGGAATGTCTGCTAAATTCATCCAGAACCAACCAAACTTTAGGGATGGATTGCTCTGGGTGGGACAGACAAAGGAAAGCATCGTCCGCATACAATGAAATTTTATGATGGAGTCCCCCCCCCACCTCAATCCCTCCTATTCCCTCCATTCTATGGATGACCTCTGCCAATGGCTCAATATAGAGAGCAAATAGTAGGGAAAGAGGAAACCCCTGGTGAGTACCCCTACCCAGCCCAAACCGTTCTGCTATGCTCCCATTCACCCTTACATAAGCTTGTGGAGCTGTGTATAATAACTTTATACTATCTATGAAGGGACGCAGGAAGGCCATGGTTTCCAGGACCATAAATAAAAATGTCCACGACATCTTATCAAAGGCATTCTCCACATCCAGGCTCATTAAGGACGCTGGGGTGTGTGAGCTGTGAATGGCATTCATTACATTTATTGTGGAGCAAACACTATCTGGGGCCTGTCATCCAGAGATAAAGCCAGTCTGATCCATTTTAACTATTTCTGGGAGTAGGGAATTAAGTTTGGAGGCTTTTATAGATGTGAAGATTTTGTAATCTGAATTAAGTAAAGAGATGGGGCGGTATGATTCACAGAGTCTTACCTTCCTTGTGTAAGAGGGAAATAGTAGCATATTGCCAGGAGGATGGAGCTGGATTCCCATACTTCCATATTCTGGTGAAAACATCAGACTGTCTCTTTTATGAATGTCTTATAAAATTCTGCACTGAATCCATCCAGCCCTGGGCATTTACCAGTTTTTAGGTTTTTAATTGTGTTAGAAATTTCAGTTAGCATGATTGGCCTAATTAGGGATTGAACCTGTTCTTCTGAAATGGTTGGGAGGGCAAGGGATTTAAGGAACTGAATCCTCACCTCAGGAGATGATTCAGTTTGAGGATGGTATAAGTTGGAGTAATAGGAGATAAAGGCTTTTGTGATTTGGTCAGTTCTGGAAGAAGAAAGCCCTGTGATCGAAGATTTAATCCTTCTTATGGTGGCCCTTGAAGCTTGTTGCCTAAGACGGAGTGCCAGGAGTTTTGTTCCTCTAGGCCCACTCTCATAGTATTTCTGTTTTAAGAAAGTAAGGGCCCTTTCAATTTCAGTTTTTTGTAACTTTTGTAGTTCCTTTCTGAGCTCCTTTAGTTCAGTGTCTTTTCTTTTCCCATTTGTCCTTCTGGTCATCCTCCAGTACCCTAACCCAAGCCAATAGATCTATCTGTTTTTGCTTCCCTAGCTTCTTTTGATATGTCACTATGGAAATGAACTTACTCCTAATTAGGGCCTTTAGGGTATCCCAGAGGGTTTGTGGGTTTATATCTGGTGCTATGTTCTCCTTTAGTGCTCTCCCTATGTATTGATTAAGCTTTGTGACCATCGCCCCATCTCGAAGAAGAGAGGTATTGAGTCTCCAGTGGGTGTTTTTCTGAGGTAGCCTTAGGTCCGCCTCGAGGAAAATGGGATGATGGTCCGCACAGAGGAAAAGCTGGAGATATTCCTTGAGAAGGCCCATATGAAGTTCGATAAGAACCCTCTGAATTATGGGGAAGGGAGGGAAGGAGTAGAGGAACCTCCCATTCAAGGAGAGAGACAACATGTCTTGCCAGAAAACTCCAGGCCCTGGAGCCAGCGAGCAGAAAAACAGCAGTTTTGTGTTGAGTGGGGTCACAAAAAGGTTCAACTGTGGATGGTCCCTCCATGAAACAGGTCTTCTATGACCAAGGTCAGCAGCTCCCACTCGTGCATCCTGGATTGTGAGTGGCTGAGACTATCCGCCAGGGTGTTTTGCATGCTTGGAACATGGATAGCTGAAAGTTCTAGACCATGTTGTACAGCACAGTACCAGACCCTCATCGCTTCCCAGCACAGGGGGTACGAGTGAGTCCCCCCTTGTTTGTTGATGTAATGGACTACACTGGTGTTGTCCATCTAGATCAGCAGAGGTCCCAGGGACAAGATGGTCTGAAGGCTTACAGAACTGCCCTCATCTCCAGGACATTGATGTGGAGGGTAGCCTCCACTGGGGACTTGACCCTTGAGTCTGATGGGGCCCCAGATGAGCCCCCAACCCGACCCCGAGGCATCAGTCGTGAGGATCTACAGAGGGGAAGGAAGGAGAAAAGGACCACTTTCAATTGCTTGCTGGGATCCATCCACCACTGCAGCACCTTTTTGACCAGGGAGGAGACAAAAACTGGCTGCTCGAGGTTGTCGGTGCGTTGATCCTGTTGGACCCTTAACGTCCACTGCGGAATCCTCATGTGCAACCTTGCTAGAGGCACAGTAACAATGGCTGCAGCCATCAGACCCAGAAGCTTCAAGAAGGTTCTGGCCATTAAATACAGACTGTTGTATAGCAGTCGAGCCTGAGCCCTCAAGTGGTCTGTCCTGTCCTGTGGCAGAAAAGCAAAGCCCTGAGCCATGTCCAGTACTGCTCCAATATAGTGAAGGTGCTGACCAGGGGTCAGGACTGATTTGGTTAGATTGATGGTGATGCCCAGTGCATGGAACAACTGAATGGTGTGCTTCAAAGTCTGAATTAACAGGTCCGAGGATGGTGCTTTGAGTAACCAATTGTCCAAGTAAGGGAAGACGTACAAGCCCTCCCTCCTGAGGGCAGATGCTATCACTGCCAGACACTTGGTAAAGACCTGGGGACAAGCCAAAGGGCAAGGCTCAAAACTGGTAATGCTCCCCCTGGAAGTGGAACCTGAGGTACTGCAGGTGGGGGGGGCACTTTGATTTGATGGTATGTGTTCTGCATGTCCAGACAACAGATCCAGTCTCCCTCGTGTAGCAGAGGTAATAGGCCCTGTAGGGTCGCCATTCTGAACTTTTTCTGCTGGATGCAGGAATTGAAGTTTCTTAGGTCCA